>WURT03662657.1:1251-18034 GCA_009936505.3 Holothuria glaberrima | reverse complement strand
ACTTCTGGACGGAGCGATGGACCCACGTTCCCAATATATATAACTGAATCTTTGCAGGGTAAAGTTACCTTTCCTCCTGTTGTGCAACCTCTTCTGCCATTACCTGTAAAACAGCCCCACATCTCATTTCTCTTCTCATCTCCTTTTCATTTCCCTTATATTTCGGCAGATAAGACACTTTTCAGCTCAAATTAGACAAAGCTTTCAATGTTACTAAAAAGTCAGCAAACCTCATTGTGAAAGATCTCGATCGTTAATTATGAAGAACACTTCTGCTCGAAGCTCCCTAAATTTTAACTTGTTTGATTAATATTCTTCTTCGCCTTATAAGATAACAATTATGGACTTTGCGATCTAAGCACGTTGCTAAGGAAACAACTAATATCACCCGTTTCTGAAACATATTATTTACTCGAAGGTGAAGCAATCAAGACTCACGAAGTACAACAACCTCTCATGTCGATATTGTTAAAAGGCTGAAATGACTTGTGACTGAGGAAAGTACATTTTCCAAATTAGTCCCGTTGAATCTCTAGCGAAAAGCCGAAGGAAGAAAACCAAACGTTGCTCCCGAGGGGGTTCGGCTCCCCAAAGGAGCTACGTCACAAGGACTGAACTGGCCAACCGCTTACATAAGCTTTTTATAGTGGGGGAGTGAATGTTAGTGATCACTGATCAGTGTCCTGGGCAGTGGCGTCGCCAGACTTCGAAGAGGGGGAGGCACTGGGGCGGGCGGTCCACCGGAGGGGGTACACCAAAATGCAGTATGTTGTGTGATGGCCAGCCTGGGCGACGGGTCTAAGGGGATGGGTGTCCCCCTCCCCTTTAAAAATGTTTGAAAAATTAGGTGTCCTTACATGCAATCTGGTACCACATTTGCTACCTTTTGAAGTAAAATTTGTGTTAAAAACTTACGTATTTTTAGGAACTAAGAAAAAAATTGGCAACAGTGAAGGGGAGGGGGTATGGTCCTTTGGCCTCCCTTGTGTACACAACTGGTAGGCCACAAAAATATAAATCACAATTTGATCATAGTGTTAGCCTTACTCGCATTAACGATTTAATGATGGGGGGGGGGGGGAACAGGGACAGTGAATTATGTTATAAATGTTTGCACTGAGCTTTATTGGACACGCGTTGAAAAAGGCCCACCCCCCCCTTTCCCTTTTTGCTATGGCTTGACCTTCAGATCTCTACATTATGGGCCAGTCATGCGTGGCTCCATTCTAGACTGGCTGAAAAGAACAGATCAGATACTTCATATTATTTAGGGAAAATGTCGAAAAGTGACTGTGACTGGGGAAAGAGTACTCTATTCCAAAGTCTCATCGAAACCAAACATGACTTCCTGGGACTGGGGAATGTACAATCTTTTGTGTGCCGACTTTCTAAACAAGCTCCTTTTAAATTCATACATATAAGTATATCTCTGGTTCTAATTTCATACTTATATCTCTGGGTCTACTGTCACATTGAAATGCGAAACTACATGAACGAGCGATAACACAAACAGGAAGTATAGGGGGAGGAGAAGAAAATAAGGGCATCTTCAGCAGGAATGGCGAAGAAAGTTGGAACTGTACTTTGCAAGAATGAGGCACTTGAACATGACTCAAAGAGAGCAATAGTTTCTTGAACGTTGATGACTGGCTGTTTGTGCAGGTCTTCATTTGAATGGGGTGGTAGAGAAACTGTAGACATAAAAGGATGGGTTTAAGCAAAAAAAAAAACCTCATTTTAATAAGTGAAAGAAGAACTAAATCTAAGCTATTCGATGAACCTTCCTTTCAAATAGACATGTAGTTCTCGAGATACCAGCAAATGAAATTACTACATTTGTGACCCAAAGTGAGCTTGAAGCAAGCAGGGATTATATCACCTCCTAACACTGAGCAATGCTCTGTTTATTTTGTTTTTTTCAGTCTGTTGTGTTGACCTTGAAGTTAATAGGGATAGGAGCTCCCCATGGGAAATTTGAAGTTTGTAAAATTACCATGCCTCTTATGCATTCACATTCCCATAACATGTGATTATGGAAGAGGAAATTAGTCACGTGGTAACTTAGTTTAAAGAAAAACAAAAGAGTGCTAACAAATGTGGGGATATGATGTCAGATGTGCTTGCTTCAAGTTCACTTCGGGTTGCAAATGTGAAACTTAAATTGCATATCTTGAGAACCACAAATCGTATTTCAATGAAAATTTCACCAGAATGCTTTGAATAAGTACCCCTCCATGTTTCAAAACTTGATTTGAGCTTAGACCCTTCTTTTAAGATCTTGAGATCTGCGGACATGTCAATGTCATACCTGCCTATTTGATGTAAAAGCATAAAAAACGTTAAAATTAGTAGCAAATTCCCATCAAAATTCATGAAGTTGACCATTTCACAAGATAATAACTGTTTATCACTCACATCATGAATAAACATGAGCATAGGCAAATCTTGTAATGGATGGAGGGACTCAAGAGAAATCTCTTATTTATCCTTCATTAAACTTGCATTCTAAGGAAAATGGCAATGCTGGCATGGCCTGAGAGGTTTATTTTGGGAGTCGCATTGGACTACTTTGAAAATGCCCACGTTAAGGAACTATAAACTAGCTGTTAAGTAATTGCATTTACAAAAGGATTAATATAAAAAGAAACATACACCCTGTGCAAAACTCGAGCCACAACACAATTTCTGGAAAGCAAATCAGAAATCTCAGAAATGGTGAAACTTTAAAGAGATATATCCTTTGGGTGTAAACGTTTGGTTTTTGCCCTTCTGCTCTTTGCCATAGAGTTGAGGGGACTTCGGAAGAAGTAACTTTGAAGAGATATATCTTGAAAACGTTAAAAGATTTTCAAAAAATACTAATGGACTTTTCATCAGAGGATCTGAATCTATCACTGCTGAGTTAGGCAGCTGAATTTGGTTACATGTCCATTGACCTTTAACTGGCAAGACATGTACGTAGCCAAAACAGTCAAAAGAGTTGTGATGATATGTAAAGATGAATTATCTTGTGTGCTTTATTTGAACTTTTGAAAACCAAAACGTTTCTTACACTGTTTGTGTCTACAGTATCCGTAATCAAACATCTAATTCTTCCTCTCCTATAACAGTACTAAGAAAGTTCAATGCTTAATTTGGGCAATTTTGTGAATTTGCTGCTGAAAAATCGACACCAGCACGTAGTCTCTGGATTGTTTTCCTCAGTGCTTACTTTCCTACAGGCAAATATCTGAAAGAGGTTGACATAAAGTGATGAGGTAATTCAAAGTCGCTGTCCCCCCCCCTCCCCCTGGACTCTGAAAAGGGCTTTGTTTGTACACTCCATTAGAGGGACCCTTATATGCCTGCTGGTTCTGCTTTCACATGTCAGTAGTGCAAGAATAAATATTCCCATTAGCTGATATTACGAAAAATGTCATCAAGAAACCTGATTTGGACAACAAGAGTTTTGTAATCTTTAGTGGGCACCGATTGCATGATTTCATTACTCAGGGAGCATTCATACTTTTGACTAATAAAACTGGATGATTACATGTACATTGACCATTGTGCCAATCAGTCCACCTACTGTATTGTCAAGGATCTCTGACAATCCCTGGGCTGGTCACTTTATTTTTGCTGCTGGTTATTAAACTTAATTCTGCTGCAGGTAATTCAAACACCCAGTCTGTCCCTGAGGTCTGCCGTATCTTTTATACCTTCAGAGTAGCACTGTGTGGATCTTTCATGAGGCACTAAATCTGAATTTGGGGGCGATCCCCCCCCCATTCTCATCCCTTCCTTGCCACAAGACTGTCGTTTGATCTGCAACCCCTTTCTAGGTTGTCTTCATTGAATAAGAATGACTAATGGAGTGTAAGCTATTTACCACACATGAGGGGATAAGAAACTATGAAAATTTTTAAGTACAAAAAAAAGTCCTCACTACTCATATACACCAATGCTAGAATCTTACAAAGTGATTTATGTAGGCTGGTAAGTATCCTCATCCAATATTTTCTTCCTCAGCTCTTTTAGTATGATTTTCAGAAAAGAATGGAAATAAGAAGTAAATACCATGATCCATGACTTACTGGTTAAATTCTAATGATATTTAAGTATTTAAACCAAGAAAAGAGATGATAAACAAACTGTAATTTTACCTCCCCTTCCTTTAATTATTTACTCCACTATCATGATCATGACCGCCGTGCTCCATAGTCCATACTCTACTGTATGAACATTTTACAGAATGAAGATAACATGTTACTCTACTGAAGTCTGGACTCAGGAAAGCTGTGTACAGGAAAGTTGAGGGTGGATAAGCAGTGGAGTAGTGAACTTGAGAGAATAAATTGGAACTTGAACTTAATACCAATGATCCAAGGTGTGATCCAAATGGGGGCCTGTGTGGCTGAGGGAGTAAGGGCCTATCAGTCTATCATATTATTTCATAGAAACCATGTACAATATTGATTGAATTTCCAATTTACTTCCCTTTTCATATCTTCAAAATACCATTCCCCTCATATCTTCAAAAGTTGAAACCGAAGTTTCTCTTTTATTGAAACAGTGCTTCCACATTATTGCAATACGGTTCATTTACTCAGATTTCTTCACTAGAAGTGGTTTAACAATTTGAGTCATTTTCACTGCAGGATTGTGAGATAAAGTCTCTGGATTGTTTTCCTCAGTGCATACTTTGCTACAGGCAAATATCTGAAAGAGGTTGACATAAAGTGATGAGGTAATTCAAAACTTGGAAGTCCCTCCAGAAGTTGCATTCTCGAAGGCCTTCGCATGCTCTGTCTACCTTGATCTCAGTTTCTTCACAATAGAATATGATGATGATCTAGCGTCATGTGTCACTGTAATCCACTTCTTTCCTAGGAACAGAATTCATCAAATATTTGAGAGAGTACTTCCCAATGAATTATATAGTTGTACAGCATGTGAAAGAAGTCTTACAATCTTGCCCTAGATTAGGGGTTCCCTGGTACATTTGGAGTTTCTCAGTGGTAACTTGGGGTGGTACACGGTGTGCTTCATTTTTTATTTGACTGGAGTAGAAATCTAACATTAACACATGTATGTTAACGCATAAACACTATTATAGTTGAATATTGGCACAGTGGTACTCGATGGCACCACAAAAATGTGAAATGGTACTCCAGGAGAAAAAGGTTGGTAACCCCTGCCCTAGATGCACCTAGAGATATGATCATATCTCTAAATACAATTAGTGACTGCACTTTGATTAACATTAATTCAAACAGTAGCTCAACTATGGTTGGCCAATAATGACTTGTTAAGGCAGTTGTGTTCCCAAATGCTAACACACAGTGATGTGTGTATATGGCCTTGAGCAATTAAAGCTCAGTGTAAGCTACTTTAGCTTTTCTGGGAGGTGTATTAGACAGGTGTTTTTGTTTGAAGTGTACCTAAAGTCTAGATTTACAAGAATATATATTTTAGAGGTTGGAAAATAAATCCTATTCATCTGACTCCCATCTTCATAGCTTATGCCATTGCAGAGATATAAATGTTGAAAGATATTCACCTAATTTGAAATAGTCAATTGCATTATAATCTGTGATGTCCTTCTTGTACAATTCACATTACCTGCTTTTGTTTCCTTTTGAAATTAAAATGTTTACACAACCTTGAAAAGTTTACTGTTTTCTTGCATAACATGTTGTATGGAGAGAGAGCTTGTATAATTAAAGTCACCCCATAACAGCAAGACAGTGATCATGTTTTGGTACAAGGTGTAGTTGCTTTCGAAAAACAAAGGAATACAAAGAAGATAATCTGAGTAGTACAAGAATGACATCACAAATTATTGGGCAATCTACAGTACCATTTTAAATAGAGCGAATAGGCTTCAACATTTTATATCTCAGCTCAGGAATATCCTGTGGAGATGGGAGTTGGACTATTTGAATTCATTTTTCAAGCTTTGACATATATTTTTGAAATTTTCGACTTAAGGTTCACTTTAAATTGTGGGAGGGGCTAGATGCAAACTTTGTGAGGAGAGTTTTTCTGTGCTGGGGTCATATTTTAGGGCACATAATGGAAGACTTCAGAACTATCACAACCTTTCCCACAAGATGAAAATTAAAAAACCAACTGGTAGTATCTTAACAAAACCAAATAGGATATGAAGATGCCGTTTGTGGTATGAAAATAAATATTTGGTTATACTTCGTTTCATTTTTATTTTCTCATTTCATTTGTTAATACAAACTGGTATACATATTAAATATCTATAACAAGAGCAAAGTGTGGTGAAACACTCTTTATTAGATATGTATAGGCATACCCTATCTCAGCATCTTGCTGAAAACGCAGACGCAGACTTGAAACTAAGCTTAGGGAGGCTATCCCACTGAACATCAGAGTCGCAACTCCTAGCTGGGAATGTAGTAGCAACTACACTATACTTGCAATCAAGACTTCTGGAGGATTTTCAACACTGTCATAAATATGCACAATAATCATACTTTGGAGTTTGCATTTGTATTCTTTTCTGAGTTTTAATGTATTGCAAAAAAACTGACCTTTGTGTCTTTTGCTTTAAATGACTATAAATTTTCTCGCAGTTATACACCCCTAGAATTCTCCAACATTTTTATACTGGGGACACAAGCACCCTTCTCCAAATATAACAAGCTGTCAAAGCCCAATTTACATTATCTTTACGTCCCCTGCTCCCCCCCCCCCAAAAAAAAGTTCTTCATTCACAATTCTAAAGAGAGAGGAGACACCATAGTACAAACTGAATATATGCAAACTTACTAAATGTTTTACTATAAATATAACATCTAGCAGACTAGTACTTCAAGCATCATATGGCCTTCAACTGACTGAAATCCACTTTGACACAATTTTCTGCTTTCTGGAATCCTACTGTATATGCCAGCGAAATACACCAGATTCAGTGCAAGTGGCAGGCTACTATATGTCATATTTTTAACTCATAGTGTAACACTTTCATTACAAGGTAACACGGCAAAACCCTTTAGTGTACACACAATTAAAAAAGTTCTGCCCACTATACTAAAATATAAATTTGATACGTGAGCTTCAGGTTACTTACGGAATAAATAATCTAGGAAATGCTGCCCTCTCTTCTTCAGTATATTCATCTAGTCTTCTGGGTGCATCAATTGGTGGCTTAATCTGTTCACTGATATTTTCAAGAATTTCTGGAGGTATTACCTGCAAAAATGATAAATGACAATCACATGCTCTAAAACTAGCCTGCCAATTTTTAAAAAAGGATAGGCTTTTTCAGAGGACTATACTATCAATGAAAAATCCTAAAGTGAGAATAAGCTCCTTATGATAAAAGATATCCAATTGTATTTTGGATTTGATATACAAACACCATAACAATATCTAACCTGATATAATTTCTAATGCTATATGATCACCAACATCTGACTGTAAACCAAGTACTCATTTAAGCAATCTTTTTACTGTTACCTACTGTATCATAAAAGTTATCATGGAAAATTCATTTTAAATAAGTATTGCTATCACATCTGGCAGTCCCTCCCCCTAGGATAAAATCTATGATCGAAGGTAACTCATTCCTTGGCAACGTTAAAGCTGAACTTATCAGTAATTATAAGTCATTTATTCTAGATGTCATGTACATAATTTACTATTGATTATATATTTGCCCTGAATCTCCTACATCTTCTTTTCTAAATTTGTAGGTTTCCTTGCTCATTCTCTCTTTTTCCTTCTTTTTTTTTTCCTTGCCTTCTCTTTTGTAAAATTTTTTGGGGATCAGTTTCCTTCCCTTTTCTGTGTTTATAGTTTGGTTCGTGCCTTTCAATGGTCACTAGCTTTGCTGACAGTTTCTGTATTTCCAGTACCCTTCATGTGTCCTTAATACAGTGTATTTGTTTATGTAATTTTTCTTTGTCTCTTTGTTCATAGAGAAATAAATTTGAATAAATCTTAATTAATATCTATATATATATATAACAATCATCCGTAACGTTGGGGGAAATCATGATACCGCGGTTTCGTTAAGGGGAAAATGAAACAATAAAATACACATTAAGCATATATTTCCCCCAAGGTCTTGAGATATAATCAATGTTATTTCAATGGCCCACCATCCGTACGTGTTAACATATACGTTCCCCTTAAATTCGTCTACATGAAGTAATTGTACATAGATTGTGTGGATGGAAGGACATTACCATGCGTTTATGTATTCCCATATAAAAAGTGTGTGAAAACATTAAGGGGAAATGATATTTTCCACTTATTTACAGTTTCCCCCTTAATGTAGGATTTTTTAACACGATATTTCCCCAAAGGTGAAAATTAGGCAAATATATATATATATATATGAAAACCAGATCTGTCAATAGGTTCACATCTGGCCCTCGAGGGACTTTAAAAATGCAGTATCATCCTACATCCCCAACCCATCCCAGCCCAACCCACCCCAAAGAGAAATACTGTACTTATTTAACATGTCAATTTTCAAAGCCCATTTCTCAACTTTTGGAAGAAAAATCATTCATTTACACTTGTCTCTCAGATTTTGGTTTGAGTTTCTATCATAATAAACTTTTGTTGTCATGATTTCCTTTATTTTCCTAAATTGTGTATAAAGTCAGGTATGTACAGTACATGATAAACAAAAAAAAACTTAGAAAGTACAGACCTACATGTACAATGGTTACCTCGAGCCATGCACTACAGCATAGGCTACTATAGACCTACAGTACTGTTCGATTGGTTCTTCCTTTGCAATAGCTCCATGACACACCAGTGTACCACAGCCTACTACATATCCTGCATGGGTCCTACCTTCTCAAAGAATACCAATCAACTATCATATTTTTAAGTAATGCTCAGAACAACTGGACTACCCAAACCATACATGCAAGACATGTGATAGAGTGATAACAAAACCTACAGCCCTGTACATGGGCTTCAGTTACAGTAGTGTACTGTTTGATCATTCAAGTAGGTTTCGTAAACAAGATACAAACAAGATACAAAACAAAGGGTGTATTTCTAAAAATGATTTAAGAGCCATCTTACGAACAAAACTGCCATGGTTACTGAGAGACATGCAGCACACAGAGACTGTGGAGCTAGTACTTGTAACTTGATTCTTCTCAATTTTGACATGTTTGTTATAAACTGTTAAATTCCCCAGTAAGGGTGTCTTCATTGGTTTTAGGAACAGACCAACATAGTGGTTTTCATAGTTACATGTGTACCTAATTTACAGGAGTGTGCAGTCTCCCTAGAAGATATGAATCTCAGGACAGGCACAATTCACAAATAAATATTAAGTTTTTAGAATTACAGTACTTTGCTACAAAGAAAGAAATGAAAAAGAAAGGACTAAATTTCCAAAAAAGACTTTGCAAAGTCTACATGCTCTCTGTGGAAAATTGTTCATAGAATCTTTTTCACACATACACTTAATTGTTCCAGGCAATATTTTCTATTAACATACAGGTTTGTCACTTAGTCAATTTGCCCTCTCTTTTCAAAATGATTCTTATGACATTATGTTTCTAGAACAAGTTAATTGTTAAGTACAGCTTCCTGTAATCAATTTAAATTGTAGAACCCAATAAAAGGTCTAAAGCAGACACTTTGTAGAGCCACAGTAGGGTCCTGATCCATCTTTATGACATTTTTAAAATGACATCCCCTATTTTGCTGCCTTCAACACTTTATTGAGAGATGTTGGGAATGATGCAGTGCCTTGTCTCAATGACAGTCTTTTGTATAATTTGGCATAACATCTGCTCATCTATACCTCCAAAATAGACCAACACTGTGTTCCATAAAACAATTGTGACTCTCAGATAAGCAGTGTTTAAGATGTGATCACACTGTACATCAAAATGCAGTACTCACATCATCTGGAAATAAATGTAATCGAGTCATCATGGTTCTTCGGTGCAGATGTTTGGGCATCATTCCATAGATAGCTTTATGTACAATCTAAACAAAGCAAAGGAAACAAATGACTAGCACACACTGTAAATACAGAAATATGGATGTTATACATAAAGGGTACAGTAAAAATGTAGGAAATGTAGGAGCCTGAAATTTGTAATAAAGGAGGTACAAATAAAAAAAATCAAATTCCCCTCCAACAAAAAAAAAATTTAATAAAGAAGGTCCAAATAAAAAAGACCCCCCTGCCTGACAAAAAAAGAAAATGTCAGGAGGTCCAAAGTAAAAGCCCCCCCTAGAAAAAAAAAAAACTGTACAAAAATTAATCCAGTTACCTTTTTAGGATCCTTAGCATGCACTTCATAAGCAGGTGTCATTGAATGGCCACCGGGATACCTACAGTAGAATGGAAACCAATAAAGGTTTAAAAGATGAGCTTGTCATAACGTTACTTTGATGAAATTTTCAAGTTTTTCACTGATTTTCATCAATCATAACACCTGCATTATGTAAGTGCACCACTTCTGTTTAAAGAATGGAAGTTTAAATTCTATAAATCCAGGTGGATACCATCTTTGACTGAAAGAAATTAATTCTTCCACTTCCAGCCAGCAAAGCTCCAAGTCACCATACCCAATGGGAGGGCAAGTTTAGTCAGACACTCACATACTGTAACCATGGAATGAAAAATGAAATCTGCAAGATGTAACTAATATGGTAATAAGATGCTAGGCAGATGCTGCTATTTCATGCATGTACAGTATGGTACACTAGGTCATTGGGACCCATTCATCATTACTGGACTGAAATTATTTCTGAGTAAAACATTCCATTACCCCACTGGTCCTTTGAACTAGTGGGGTAGAGAAAAGATTCTTCTCCTGAGAGTGCCCTGGCATGTGAATTAACATGGGTTAAATATTCAAGACATCTATTATGATAAGCTGAAATTTTTATCCCCTGAAATTGCTTATACTGTACTTCTAGTTCATTGCTCAGGGGGTAAACCCAATGGAGAACCTTTTTTTGCCTCCTTACACTGTTCACTCCTTTGAGGCTAGATGTAAAAGAATGTTATACTGCTGTATGCAGAGAGTACAGTATAAGAAGCAAAGTCTAGGACAGGATAATGTTAAAGAGAGAATGCAGTTGCTCCAAGTTTATTTTTAAAAAGCTGCTAAATCTTACAGATCTCCCCCTATTGGCTCAGAACTATTTTCCATAACGTTTCGGTATAACAACACTGAATATGGATGGTACAGTAACCAAGGAGTTATTTTGCATGAATTTAACAAACAAATAACAAAAATATTGTCACATGATAGAAAGGAACTGTTCCTAAATTAGGATGATGGAGTACACTTATTCCAATGAGGGGGGGGGGGGTGTGCATTTCCCCTTAATGATATTAGAGTACAATCATTTTGGCTAAATTTGCACTCCAGTTATAGGCTAAGTGTGATTTGAATATATTAACTGAAGCAAGCAAAGGTTAACATTTCTGCCTTACACTAATCAACACTGTTTCTTTTTTATGAACTTGATACCCAATTTTTCCCCTCAATATTCCTCCTGTATGCTTTTATAATTTGACTCTGTACTGCTCATGTTTCCAACCTTCACCTGCTCAAAAGGTAAAATCTCCTCCAAATCTATAGCACTTTCAAAAGAACTGATGGGGAATCAAAGAAAACAAAACATTGCTCATTGATGCAAGAAGGCAGCATCACTCCTGCTTTTTTTCAAATTTTTTTTTTTTTGTTAATTATTTTCACCAGATAATATCTGAAAAAAGACACTCACATCAATAGGAAGTGAATGCAAGTTTCACCAGTAGGTTCAGAATTACAGTAATTCCTCTTTTCATGATACAATTATAGGTAAAATAGATATTAGCATGAAACTGTATTTAACAGTATACCTCTAGATTTGTCCCTTGTTTTATGATGGCAACCAATGTCACAATTTAGTAGTAAAAGCCTGTTTAAACCCTGTCACAGCTGAACCATGTAAAATCAAGTGACAACACCTTTAGCTAATATTCCCAGTCCACACGCACTCTTTGTCCTACTAACACACAGTACATAATGCAGCATGAACCAGCTACCAGCTACACCCAAAAGCCTCCACTGTATTCAAGATAATTTGCCATCTATTAATGACACTTCACCAGCTGTGAGAACTGTAATTCTGTACTTTGACTGTAGTTACAGGCAAGGACTACTTAAAGACAGGTAGAATATTTACTGCACATGTCATAATAACATGCACTGTAACTGCAGCACCTGTGTATCCTTCATCAAGATGCAACAACAAATTGATCCCCTGCTCAGGGTCAGATCCGGATCTGATCGTCTGCTCGTACTCAAGTAGGAACACACTCTTATTTACCAGTAGAATTACTTGGCTTGCAAGGTATACTACGGAGACTGTTGTTTCAGATTAGACATGCACCACCACTGCACAACCTTTTCAGTGCACAAAAGAGGCAGAGCTAGGTGTGAGAGGATGACCAAGAGTTCAAAATAAGTGGGTGCACAGGTGCGATTTGCGCTCCTGAGTGATTTGAAAGCCCTTGGTGACACCTTATTTTAGTACATCCAGGTGCTAGCTTTTGCTCCAAAGCAGCCCCTGCTACAGTTGAATATTTCAGGAGGTACAGTAACTGAAAAGGTGTAAAACTTCCAGAAGGAATGATTTTTCACTTCAAAAAAATGTTTCACCATATTATGTGAACAAAAAATCCAATCAACATTCAGCAGTTCAACGTGAAATATCATGCCCAGTCTTGCCTAGCGACTTTTCGCAGACTGGCAGTTATGAATTCACTAGGCTAAAAGTATGAGCTTCCAACTCATGATATCGTTTGCAAATCATACCGACCAAGTATGCATGATGTTTGTTATTCCTCTTTATTCTGCTCCAAGAAATTGTCCCCTCGCGGTCACCAAGTGTAAATGTTAAAAACTGACTTTAGTACTCTGTATTGTTGTGATACTTTTAAGCAGGTAGTAACAACAAGAAAACCCAAAATATTGAAAAACAGAGTAAACTCCTGAGTTACCAAAAGTAGTTCCTGGTCCAGCCCATGGACCAGGAGTTACTTTATGCAGAAAGTAGCTCCTGGTATTCGACTGCTTATTTTGACCCTGGTATGACCCATGCTCTAATAAACTAAGTCGGAAAACCCGCTCAGACAGGCACATGATGGGATTTTGAGCTCTCAGAAGTTACAACATATTAGTAATGGCAAAATTAGTGGAATGCAGAATAAAACTGACATACATGTATATACTCACCCTGTGTGATGGTGATAAAGTTTTCGAATCCAGGTTTCTCCTTCCAATGCTATGTGTCTGGTGTTGTAAATGACAACATGATCACCACAGTCAACTGTAAAACATGTGAAGGTACAAATACCAGTGTAAGAACTGTACTACACAGTAGCCAACAACACAGCTAGAAGAAAGCTTCTCTAATTGTTGAAGAGGGAAGGATGTTAGGGGGACTTAGTCCTCACAGGACACTTTTGAGGAGGGTTATTTTAAGTTCAAATATGAGGATTTTTTTCCAAAATTGAAAGTAAATATGTTGATTTTCAAAAAGGATGGAGGAGGAGGAAGAACAGATGTAACTTTGCATCAGACCACAAAACTTTTTTTTTCGAAACTAACAAAACTCTCAAAACTTTACAAAGCATCACTGCTCGTTTTCACCGACTAACTCAATACAATGTTGAAAGAAGACTGCCACCACATTTAATTTATATCTCACTATTAAAAAAGGAACAGCAGTTTAGTATATGTATGCACATTAGTGCTGCTGAGCCTGTTTAATGTACTGTAAGTCCATGGAATATGAAAGGAAACACAGTGAGACATAATGTACAAATCTTGAGTAGAACAGGTACATTAGGTGCCTGCAGATGTGTTACACCAGGGGGCAGGAATTAGCAGCCATACGTAGGTACTGAAAGTTTTCGCCCCCAGCACTATTTAAAAAAAAACTACAGTATTGATTCATATATTTGTTTTGTTACATGGTAATGGCAAATATAGGTCTACAGTATAGTATTATGCTCCAGAGAGTGCAATACTGTACAGCTGTTCAAAATTCTGCCTCTAGAAATCCAACAGCCCCCCCCCCCCACTTTGACTCCACTCTAGGGATGATGAACATGCCCAGGACTTAGTGGATCTAATGTGCATCTTGTGTTGAGATGACCAACTGTTTGTTAGATGCCATGGGGTCTCTATATTTCAAGTTG
Organism: Holothuria glaberrima; assembly: GCA_009936505.3. Lineage (NCBI taxonomy): Eukaryota > Metazoa > Echinodermata > Holothuroidea > Aspidochirotida > Holothuriidae > Holothuria > Holothuria glaberrima. The sequence goes on along the minus strand of WURT03662657.1, from coordinate 3,834 downwards.
AACTCACAAATTAATCGTATTGCACTAGTAGTGGTGATGAACAGTTTTACTGTGGAATGTGTGCACACAGTTTGATAATACTCTGGGGACTTTACAAAAAAGTTGTATACCTCTTGCTGATATCAGAAAACTGTGTATTAAAAAGTTTTCTTGGCTTGAAGATACCACCTGTGTACACCTGCACAACATTACTTACACCAAAGCAAGCAATGCTTTACACTTCATACCATCAACAGACAGTAGTGTGTGTACAAGAAATAAAAGCACATTTACTGCATAGAGTATAACATAATATACAGTATAGTGTTTTTGGCAAAGAAATTTTTTCAGACCCATATTCCTACAATGTATTTCAGTATTCAGTATATGCCATTGACTTACCTCCATGATAATAGATGGGTTTATGCATCCCTTGCAGGATAGTGCACACAACATTAGCTATCCTCCCAGGTGACTGTCTCTCTGCATTTAAGATGTACCACAATCTCCCAAATGTGGCCCATTGCTGTCAGAAAGACAGAAGAGACAAACACATTAAAATCTATTCTGAACACCTCAGAATTAGTAACATACTGTAGTGGTGAGAGTGGTTCATCTATGCCAAGGGTTATGCATATATGGGGATGACAATACATGTACAGCATTGAACAGTCTGGCTCCAAGCAAATATAGTGTTGCTTGATACTGTATTTGTATATACTAAAATGGTTATACATTTAAAATGACTCAGAGGTAGTTTTCCATCTGAACTGATTTTTCTTTTAAATTGCAAAAGCTGAAAATTTGAGCAAAAATGCTAAATTGGATCCATTTGATGCAGATTGCTTGAGCAACTGTATGTTACAGAATACTGTACCAGTGGTTCAGCCAGCCTGTACATGTGTGACAGATGTCACAAAAATGCAAAGGTACAGTACAGTATGTTGCACAAAAAAATCTGAAGAACAATATATCAAAGAAATCACATGTTTCAGTTTTGCAAAGAATCAGTTATTACAAATTGTACTTCTCACTTTAATTGCAAGTTAAAATAGGGTCAAATATTTCACCATTTGCCATCTCCTGTCAGTCCTGAACATGCAGGCACCTCTCAAACTGAAAAATGAGACCCTACAGTAACCTTGGACCCTTCTCCCAGGCCATCCATTCAGAATATTGCATTGGAGAAATGATCTGTGTAAACCACTACTGAATACATGCGTGTTACAGTGCCAACATGCAGTATTAAAGGGGACATTACACAACCTCAGGCTGCCTTCTGTAATCAAGTTTTTAAAGGAATATGTAGGCCATTTTTTGCAAAATTATGGTTTTGTGATGTTCAGTGTTTATGTTACATCACCGTGACAGTAGTTTCATGGCAAAGAATTCTACTGGTACTGTATGTCTGGGACAAGTTGACAACAGTTTGCAAGGTCACAGCTCCTCATTGGTATTACACACAATACTTACACATTTAGCTGTAAACTGCTGTACTCTACTGTATGTACTGCAAGACTAAGGGTAAGATTTGGCGGGGCAACTACCTAATTAATATTACATGCAACAGTTAGAGAACCTTGCACATTTCAATACTTTATAATATAGGCTACTGTAAATATTACAGCACTTACATACATGGTGTACAAGGTTAAGGGACTATGTACTGCACTGCTGCACTACTGTATGGAAGTTAAGGGACTACAAACTTCAAAGTTTATATCAGTGTAATCATTTTCAATTCCCACCCAAAAATAATTTCCTATCTTTCCTCAAAGTTACAGTACCCCAACTCTTTGGCAGAGAGCCAAATGGCAAAAACCAAACTTTACTCCCAAAAGAGTTCTTTCTTCTCCCAAAGAAGCTAAGGACATCCCATGAAGAGACACTGAGACTTAACAAGACCAATCTCTCAGTATCCAAAGTCCAGAGCTGACTATATCATGGGTCTGTCATATACAGAGCCCCATTCTAGACTGGCTGAAAGGAGCAGACACTGTAGGTCTCATGATCTTAAAATTTTTCCGGGTCACACCAAAGACTTTACAGTAAAAGTGGAACCTACTGCCATTGTGCTTGGTTCTCAGCATAAGCAATGAGGTACAGTAGGGAAAATAAGCCAGTGAGCCACAACTGGAAAAAAGGCTGTGGCTGGCCCGACTTAAACCATCTGGTTACAAAACTGAGCCGTAAAACCGCATGTAACTACTGTAACTATCTTAAAACTTTTCCTAGAACAGTTGAGCTTCCCTCCAAAGGGGAATAATCTGACAAAAAGGCATTGGGAACTGGGAGGTCACAAAAGCTGGTATTTTTGTATGCTGTATTGTAGATGTAACATAACAGTCTAACCATCGGCCATCCATTTGTTTTCAGAAGGGCACAGTACTGTATACCTTGGGAGGGAGCTGGTCAAAAAAAATGCTTTTCCAAATGTACTGTAACCAATCACAAACATTCTCACCTGAAAGCCATCCCTACTTGGGAGGGGGGGACAAGAAAGGGCCAGGTGGAATGCCTTGTAGCCTACATAGCTAGTTTCAGCTTAAAGCTACTGTACCTGTAGTTTGCAGTACAAAATAAATGGTCAACAGTAGGCATACT
>WURT03662656.1:0-37706 GCA_009936505.3 Holothuria glaberrima | reverse complement strand
TTCGATCTATATATATATATATATATATATATATATATATATATATATACGGCCAATTGCATCAGCTAGGTTCTCAGTTTATTATAACAAAACAAGACATACAGTTACACATAAAAAACTTTTTTTTATTTTTTCCTACACCCCTCGCGGTCGACTTGGGATCAGTCCGCGGTCTACCAGTAGACCGCGATCGACTGGTTGGGCACTCCTGTTCTAGCCCATTGATACGATGTACGGTTTCTAAGTACTACATGAACATTTAACATCAATGGACGCACAACGAAAGCATCGCAGAAAATCACTACGTCGCAAATATAACAGTATAACGTGAATCCTGAATAAAGCAACTCGCCTCTTCGGTCTGCAGCTCTTCTTGTTGAGAGTTTTTTTTTTTATTTAAGGTGGTTTAGATGGAAAATGGTGTTATCTTTGACAAAGCTTTGTACTAATTACATGTTTAGAAATTCCCATCATTTAGCAATGTTTGCCCTTATCTTTGAATGGTTGCATGTGGCGTGGCATGGCACGTCTCCAAGGCTGCTACCCGGAAAGGACCTCCTCCCCACTTAGTGAACCACCATTGGTTGGGAAGAAACCACCAAGAAAACAAGATTGCCGGAAAGAGCACTTTCTAGATCTTCGAAGCATTCCGTATTCTGGAAGTTTATTCTCAAGAAATTTGGAGGTCTAGTAAAAACTTAAATCTTAATAAAATATATTCAATAAATCATTTTGAAGGAGAAACTTACAAGATTAACTCTACTTTGTATGTGCACTGAATTCAACACCGAAATGAAGGTTGCCAGAAGCTCTTTTAATAAAAAATGCAATCTTATTTATTCTGTACATTATATAGTAAAGGCAATAACATTTACATCCAGAAGGGTGGTCATGTGCAGATCAAGTATTCCTAGAATGGAGAGGACGCGTAACCGACATAAGAACCGTCTAAGGAGCGTCTCTCCTTTCCTGCGAAAGCTGGGAAAAGGGAACTCTTTAATGCGATTTCCCGAGTTCAGAAAACCAGTGGGCGTAGCCAGATTTTTGGGGTGGGGGGGACAATGTCCACTCATCGTCCCTATTCTTGACCGTACGCCGTCCTTTTGGAGGGGTATAAGGGAAGGGGTGCCCCCTTCACTTTTGAAATTTTTTTGCTGTCTCGAAGGGCTTAGATGCAAAATGGTGCAATATTTTGTTCCTTTTTATACTAGATCCCAGTGTTCTCCACAGGGGGTTTTAGAGGGGCAACCCGCCCTTAAAGTGAAATTGGCCGCCCCTCAAAAATAGTTGCCGCCCTCCAAAAAACAGCTTCTATTTTCACAAGTCCATTGCTTCATAACACATATACAAGTCATAAAGTATGAAAGAAAATTTTCTCATCCATGGTGGGGCTAGGATTTGCCATTGTGAGGTATATATTGCATAAAATTTGTATATGCTAGAGGAAAATAGTTCCGTGCTGATTTAATGTTTTTCCCGGAATCTAAGCTGTGGAAAAGCGCGCGAAGAGAGCAAATTTTTGGGGTAAGCATACCCAGTGAGTGTTCAATTAAATATAGTAGAAACAATGAATAGGAGAATTCGGTGGGACAAAAGCTATAGTTTACAAGAATTTTTAACAAGTGGCGAGAATGGTTTAAACCAGGGGTGGAAAACCTCCGACCCGTGACACCATTTGGTCCGGCCTGGAAGGCAATTTATGAACGTCATTTCAGTGACACTTAAAATTCAATTTATAAAGTAATAAATTTATCCATCATTAAAGGCATATAGGCTTAATACGCTGCGTGATGCCGCTTCTGGTGTAGTACTACACCTCGCATGTTGCCCAATGTAGCATTCATTCTTTACACATGAACTAAACTCATCTAACTATGAGAACTATGCGAAATTTATTTCGTTTGCATCGTATTAGTCCAGGGGGATCTCATGGGTTAACCCCCCCCCTCCCTTGAGTGGGTTTAAAAGTAAAGAGGTGAATAACTTTGCGATGTAATGCGAAGGCTATAAAGATTAAAAAAGTGCCGTAAAAACGAGCTATTCCGTTGCTCAAATGCTATTGTAATACTTCGAACATTACAACGGGCCTGCTATTAGTGTGAGCTAAGATATTTAAAACAAATGATCACTTGGTGATATCTGCAATCTGATTAGCTTCACGCTCCATAATGCCATTTACAAAAAGTGTAAAGCTGGGTTCATACTTTTCCACCGACCTAGGTCGCCGCACACTCGCCGTACACTCTGCGAGTGCACGGTCGGTGAACAGTTTGTCACTCGTTCATACTACTCGTTTTGCTCGGGGATTATCGCCGATCTCAAACGGACATTATCTGCATTATCTGGATATATTACAAAAAATGCCTGACATATCTTCAATTTTCTTTATTTTTGCAGTCAAACACAAATTGAACATATCGCTTCATTAACATCCATTGGTCTAATCTGTGCCCCGAGAAGTTTTTCTTAGGGTGTAAAATTCGTAGTGTAACATCCTCCGCTGAGATTCCTCTTGAATAAGTGATATGCTACCAGCTGATATATCGGCTATTGTGGTCTGCCATGTGTTTATCAACTTCAACTTCACATTGAAACGCACCAAGCGGAAAAAGGCAAAACCGGTTTATCTCGAACGGATCAGGAACGGATTGTACGCACGTGCCGTGGGAACGAGTTGTAACGGGCTTCCGCACTCAATGCGGATCAGAAGCGTACTATAAAAGTTTGTTGACCCTACTCGCCGCAACCGTCGTGGACAAAATTTCCGTTCCGCATTGAGCTCGCCGAGTAGTATGAACTGGTCTTAACGGTAATGCCGGAGTTGAATCCCCATTATTCGTTATTTTAAAATTGAAATCAAGAAAATCAACATTTTATGGCTTCTTGGTAACGCTGAAACGTATTTTGACATAGTGAAAGAAGTAGCAAAATATTAATGGGTAAACATTTCATACGAATTAAGCGGCGTTGCCTGTTTCCCCTGCTTCCTACACCCAGAGGAGTAAATACGGGGGGTGGGGAGTGTGGGGGTGACACCCCGGTGAAAATCGAAAGTCGGTCTCTGAGCGCCAAAAAGGTGGTCTCAGTTCCAGTTCGGTATGCCTTTGTAACAGTGGACCAGACATGAACTACATTTGATACCTTACTCAAATTGAAATTTCGGCAGGGATGAAGTAAAAGTGAAAAGATTGCCCGAATTTCTTACTGAGTTCCCGAATTTTTGATTGAATACCCGAAAAATGTGCAAAAATTTTCTCGCGCATGTAGTGGTTTATAGTTGCTCTATTTTATGCACCTGAACTGCAACGAATTTTGGACAACTTTTTGAGACTCGGGCAAAAATTTTCTGCCTCCAGTTGGAAGAGTCCCATACTCCTATGATAACTACTAACGTTCTGTAATTGTAATTGTCTAGAAAATTTGGATCGTACAACCAGTGGCGTACGCAGGGGGCCATTGGGCCATGACCCCCTTACGGATGCCCATTTTTTTTTCTAGAAAAAACACGTAATCTTGTAACACAAATTTTACTTCAAAAGGTAGCATATGTGGCACCAGATTGCATGTAAGGACACCTGAATTTTCACAAGTTCCACAACTCTCCTTATACTCCTCCACAGACCGGCGATCACACAACTCACTGCACCGAAGAGCACATTTCGTTACCAGCTTTGAATAAACATATGAGTATACGTATCGGGTACATTTATATAGGTATACAACAGATACGTATATGTACACATAAGCATATGCATCGTTTTAAGGTTTTCGATCCCCCCTCCCATGTCCAACACAAATTGCCGCCCTTTCAAACATCGATAGATACGATTCACTGGAATCAAACTTATATCGCACTTAAAAAGGTGAAATATACCACTAGATGAATACTTGTTCGAAAGCTCAGTGAAAATATTTAGCATATTTCTAATTCCCGGCCTCAATTAAGTATCTTTTAAACGCCCCTAGCTTTCCCGTGTGTTTATTGCCCTTAAATGCGTGGGCGGCGATCCGTCTTTGAAAGTAGGGGATATATTGTCAGTGACACTATCTAAGCGGAGCGCCACCATCAGTTTGCGCGGAGCGCACAAAAAAAACTTTAATCAAAAATACCCCCCAGATCACCGGATATGGCCCTTTTCAGGCTTTGCAACGTGATACTAAGACAACTGTCAGAAGTAATTCCTAAAATAGGCGTATTGTAAAAAGTCTAGAAAACGGTAAAGTGTTCTGATTTCTGGAAATAGTCAGTAGTACTATCAAAGCGGAGCGCCACCAGCTGGCGAGGAGCGTAGAAAATTTTGCCAAAAATACCCAGATCACTGGAAATGGCCCTTTCCAGGTTTTGGAAGGTGATACTATGACAACTGTCCGAAGCATTTCCCCCAAAAATAAATAGGCCTATTGTAAGAAGACTAGAAAAAGGTAAAGTTTTCTGATTTCCCGTTCTGCCTGGTTGATTTCATGGGGGGAGATATAGTGTACAGTATCCCCCATCCAATTTCATGAGGGGAATATATCCCCCATTCCCCAGGATCGCAGCCCGTGGTGAAATGGCCTCCTTAGGACAACTGTCGCCCCCAGTAGAACCACTGATCTTAACTTTACGCTTTGAAAACAGTCATTCTACTTAAAAGCATCAATGAGTCTATAACTAGTTCTACCGCCCATGATCTCAGTTTTAATTCTTCTCCATAGGTTATCTCTCCATTTCTTTTTTGTCAGTCTTGATGACTTCGATTTTGTAAAGAGCTCGTTTCGGGTCATGATTTCCGCGTACTGCAATGCGTATGCTTACATACAAACTATTCTATTGCACTGTTATGAAATTTGATGTATCCATGTACGTTGCATTGGTTGCGACTGACCTGACTATCAATCATTCCTTGTTTTGGCCCATACATCTTTACAGAAAGTCCTTGTACGGAATAGAATAATGTCCACAGCCAGGAATTTGAACTATCGCCAATATTCTCCGTTGGTACAATATTAAAAATGTACTAAAAGTAGGGCTGTGACAAGTTACCTGCACTGTAAAGGCTCTGTACATTTAAAAACATAATCAGCAGACCCACTTTAAAAAAGCTTCACAAAGTTACACCCCTATAGTTTGTAACTTCTAGCGCGTGTCATCGGTATTCGTTTTATCATTTTACCTGTTTACAATGAGTTGTTTAAATTTACTGCAGGTTTTTAGTGTCGTTTTTTCGGCTATTCTTGTGAACTACGTTCACAGCTCATCAGAAGGTAGGTGGAAACTGTTTTATATTAGTTTTTAAAACGGAATTAAACATAGAAAGAATGGAGTGTAGTACTTTAAAAAAAACACGTTTGTTCATATATCAAAGCTTCAACTACGGCTAGTCTCTAAGTAAATGAATTACTTTTCATAAACTTAGCTTATTTGTAACGGGTACAATCTTGTAAAACAGTAGAAGAGCTGACGGCTATACTCTACATAAATCTAAAACTTGATTAAGATGCATCAATGATCTTCAGTTCAAGATTCGTGTTCCCTTCTTCGTACTTACTTGTACCGAATCTTCACAATTAAATCCTTTCCCAACTCTATAATCAGTTAAGTACCTTAATCTACCCTGGAATATAACATTTTTTGTGAGTGCGCCATTTCATATACAATTGCTAATTTCTTCTTTCAAATCTCCTTTAGAGAAAACATCTCCCAACAGTAGTTTCGAGAACTGAAATAAAATTTAAATGGTGTAGACCCGTCTGGAATATATACTGAAGTTGGGCAAAGTGTTTTGAGAGATACAGGTGTGAACTGTAACTCAGTTTTATAGAATATTCAAACATTGTACAGATATCATTTATCCCATTTTTAAAATTTTAAAGTTTTTACATGTCCGATGTTACTTTCATTATTGAAATCCAATGGGATGCTCGGTATAATGTTGTAGAATTTATGCTTACATTTTTTAAATGAACTAGATAGGTTTCCCTACCCGAATGAGACACAATGTATTCACGAAACTGAACCTTCCCTGTAGTGGATTGTATAATACTCTGGGAGCCTCATAGTATAATACTCAAAACATGCTTACCGAGATAAAGAAATCGTCTCAGTGCAACCATCTTTGCGATGGAAAATTAAATTTCAACATTTTATCTCAATCAAATTGATTCATCAAAAACTTAAAACTCTTCCTGTTTTGTGAAACAAAGAGCCAATTACGATAACAAAAGAACATAGAAGATGTGACACTTTTATCAAGGATTGAATTCCCCCAGGGTAAACATTTCTTTGTTCCATGACTGGCTTTAAGTAAGTCTCTTTTGTATCGGACGGGAATGTGTAAGATTGTAAATGTAAAGTACCATGTTTTTGGTTTTCTATAATATTTGACCTTCGTTACCGACTTTTGGGTAGCACAGATAGCAATCCATCCTTAAATGCAGTCTCAAAATATTCAAAAAATAAAATTTACAAGCTACAGTATTTAGCCTATACAAACTCCCAGCTTGATAAATGCGGTCTGTCGTTACCATAAGATTTCTATAGAGTGGGAACCAGCGGGTGTACCTCGGTAGGAGTCCACTTGTGACAACCGGTGAAAAAGGTGACTTAAAAAATTGTGGAAGGTATTATGAGACTACGCTAAGGGAAACAATATTTGTGCAATGTGTATGCGGAAAGACATATCTGCATTACTTGAACAGCTCATTACAGTGATTCTGTAGATAATCTTTTTCCTAAAAACCTCTGGAAAGGTCATACAACCTGCCTCTGAACTTCTGCAAGAAAAATTATAAATAGTTGACAATAAAGAATATGAATCAGTTAAGTTTTCATGTACACGTGGTAAGATTAAGATATAGCAATTGGATGACCAAAAGAAGGTCACAATTAGCCATAATTATTCACGTCCTATCAAAAAGCTCTCCCTTACTGAATTCAAGCATTAAAAAAGAGTATCAACTTGTCGTGACATGTCTTAACTACCTCATATTCGCAAATAACTAAGTTCATCCACCGGAAAGTTTTCTTTCGTTACATTAATTTCACTAGTTTTGAACTAATTTTCTATTCAAGTTACAGTTTTATTGATAGTCAGTCGGTTTGATAGAAATGTGTGTCGTTAATATTTGAAACAAAACTTTCCCACTACAAATATTTCTAGTGAAAGACATCAACTACTCGTGACGAAACCCTCTCTTGTAAGGTGAAACATAATCCATGTATTCTGGTCAAATTATGAGGCAATTACTATTCTTGAGGTTGCATTTTCTAACAAAAGTTAGTCTGAAGCCAAAAAATGTGATCTCATGGCTTTATATTTATGACGGTCAAGGACGTTTTTTATTTCTATTTCTAACTTTTCGTCCAGTTAAGTTCTCCGAATCCTGCTGCATCCATAATGTGAACGCATCGCATATATATATATATATATATATATTGGAATCTTGTAAACTTCTCACACCCTTAAGGTAAACTAGCAACCCTAATAAATTCAAGGTCAAGACAATAGTTGGACAAATAAAAAAGCCATACGAGAGTACCAGAATGCTTAATAAATCATGTTCCCTTCTAACATTTTAGGACTTAAAGGTTAGGCTTGACCTATTCTTTTAATTTCAAATAGAAACTCCAATATTTAATTCGTTATTTTAGAGGATAAAAATTTACTAAACCTACAATTTAAGTTGCAAATATCTACGTATCTCCAAAAAGTTCCAATATTTTAGTAATGAGTATACTAAGAGTAAGAAGAAACACATGATGATTCGTGTACCAAACCCGTGATGTCGAAGTACGGTAGTTTTGCATTTTTGACAATGTGGCAAATTTAATGGTACTATCCATGTGCCATTATTGAAAGTCCGTATTCTTTGAAGTATTTTAAATTGATTTCCCATTTTATATTTACTTAGGGCTTTACAACTGATTTTGAACCATGGGTATACTTTATAGATCAAGTGCGAGTGTATTCCCAGTACATGCACGAAAAATAGAGTTAAAATGGCAAACGGGATATATTTTGCTTTAAATTGATTTATAGGATTTGGGGCTTTATATATCTTTGCATTAAAATCGCGGGTTGCTATCATGCAAAAAATGTGTTACATAGTGGAATATTGTTAACTTTGGTCACGCTCACTGGTATGAAATTTAGGATTATATGGACAATGGACTCTTCTTAAACGTCTTTATTTAGGTGAATGTGAATTTCATTAGTTTTTCTGTTTTTTGGTATTGAGTTAATGTTCGAACAGCAAAGCGCCACTGGGGGTACTCGCATTTGCTGCAACTACTGAACTCTCTGCACAACCCTACAATTTACAACTTGAAGTATAAGAGCTTTTAGCAAGTTGGGAAAGGCGAGGTCAGAAATAATTTTTAAATTTACTGTTATTCCGAAAGGTTTTCCTTACTTCTTCTATAAACAACCCGCATACCCACGAGATTGTCAGGAGGTTTTTGAGGGATGCTCAACAAATAATGAGAGCGGTATATACCTTATCAAACCAGACGGATATGACAAAACTTTTGAAGTTTATTGCGATAGGCAGGTGGACGGTGGTGGCTGGACGGTAAGTCCATTAGTCTATATGTGACTAAATAAACGATTCCTATACTGGAAAAGAGTATCTCACACTAACTACCACAGTGCAGTTACTTTCTATGCCTTCATTATCTGGAAAATTTAATTTTATTATTAATTGGAAGCCGAATATTTTTGGGAAGTGCAGATAACGTATCCATATGGATACACTTTCCTGTTCTATACACGTTGGTGTTCTAAAATGATTAAAAAAATTTTATGCAAAGTATTGTAGACCTGTCAAAAGGTTTTTCTCTGTTCAGGTGCATGGAATCTAGTTCTTTATGCTGTTAATTGCTTCGCTGCTGGCTCACCAGGTCCACATTCAACCTGCACAGTGTGCCTTGTTATTTTATTCTCGGCTTGTACCTAGGTCTTTCATCGCCGGAGTGTGGACAATTTCGTTGAATTCAGACGTAGTTTTTCAGAATATCGAGAGGGGTTTGGATTCCTTAGAGGAGAATTTTGGCTCGGCAACGAAAGGTTATCTTTTCTGACTAATCAGAAACGATATCAACTACGTATCGACATGACGAATTCTGCTGGGTCGTCTTTTTACGTGACATACGATTTATTTCGTATAAGTGACGAGTGGAGTAACTACAAGTTAACCAGTGTAGGACAATACTACGGGAAAGCGGGTACGATTTGTTATGGAGATATACACCAAATAAGTTGGAAATTGATAAACAAATGTTACCTTCGGCTCTTTTTGTTAAATAGCGAAAAAGTAATTAAAGGATTATTTGTAATATTTTTCTTCGATTGTAGTCACTACGGTTACGATAAGATACCTAGCTAAATTATTTTTCACGCAAATAATAAAAAAACAATCTTTTAACATAGCTTTGAAGTGTAATTAAATTAAACACGACAAAAATGTAACCTACGGAGTTTAAATGATGGACTTCTTTAGTCTGACTCTTAACTTCATCGGATTTTGTGTCTCTGAAATGTACTAGTTGTAACGTATCCATTTTATTTAAAACAGCAGATTTCGTTATAACTGCAAATCATTTTTATACTGCTTATATTTCCTGCTTTTTTTATTTGTTTTCGTCTGAAATTAAAAAGGTTTAAAAAATCCTGTAAAAATGATCCATTTCATGGAAGGAATTTTCGATGAATCGTCTGGTATATTCAGAACATCCTGCAACAATAACATACTGGTGCTACTTTGTGGCAGGATGTATTCGCTTTCCTTATAACAATTAAAATCAAAGGCATGTTATCAGAGTGGTATATAAAAGGGACATTACAAATTAATCCATAGTCTTCATTTTTTTTTACAACACCTCGGCACAAAGATACGCTGTTTAGATGGCAGCTCTGAGATGAATTTTGTTTGTGGACTGTGTGTTGTATGCTATTTTGAGCACATCAAAGCTCATGGTTTGCTAATGGCTCAAAAGAACAAGGTTTCTATTAACCTGGTTAAAATGTACAATTTAGTTACAGTGAAACGTACTCGACGTCCTTCATTTTGTTGTTCATAGATTCTTATATTCCATGTCCAACAAATACCGTTTTTGGCTCCTGTGTCTGTCAGGGAACTTGTGCAGACCCAGACGGCTGTCATAAAAGCTGTACTACAGAGGAAACATGTACCTGTCCCGCAGGCTATCTTCTGTTAGGTAGTGATTGTATACCTCAAGAACAATGCAGCTGCTTTGAGGCAGCATTCGGTGTAATCCCGGTAAGTTTATCTCTTACTTAGTCAGTTTGTGAGAAAAATATCTTCTGCTAACTGTCTACATTCAAATTCAAAATCACTTTAGGATTTAACATAGTAGCCAAAGAAATCAAAACTTGTCTCAGCTACAAAACTTTTCAATTTTAGCTGTTATTGTAAGCAAAAGGTTTGAAGCAATTGTTTTACTTAAAATTATAGACTTTGGACAAAAAAACCGTAATATTCAATTTTGTTGTTGAGATAGCAAGCTGTCTACTTCACTGAGCTCCCTTGTTGAAGCATTTCGTTAGAATTAGTTTGCATTTGTGAGAATTCTTGTTAGCAAAACAATAGCCGTCTATAGTTCACTAGTCCGTCCAGTGGCGCTACAGCTCCAGACCGGCGCACAACCAACTTCTTCGGATGGCAACCGTGTTAATTGCAGGCTTATGTCAACTGCGAGGAAATGGGGGAAGGGAAGCACATGATGAGAACCTCACATACCTTGAGCTAGATTAGAACCCACGGACTTGTGAAAGACATCGGTTGCCCCGGCAGCATACCAATTTACGCCAAGTAAAGGAGAATTCTTGTAAACTCTGAAAGCATTTCATATTTTGCAATCTTAAAAGGTGACGTCCCTTCAGAGCTGAGCATTCGCTCTTCCAGAACCATTAGCATGCATGCTCTACATTAGTGCAGATACAGTCTCCCCTGTTTCTATTTGCATCTCCCAATGGATACTAGGTGACGTATGTCTCTTTTTTGTCACGTGACAATATTTTGTCACTGAAGTCTTAAATTTTAAAACTCCCAAAGTTTACTGAAGTATTCATGTATCGAATAAATCCATTGAAAGACACTTTTCTCGATAAGAGTAAAAGGGAAATATGGAGAGATTTGAAAGACTTAGCTCCCATTTTTCAAAAAAGGATGGGTGCTACGTATTGTGCCCTTTTAATACTGAGACTATTTAGTCATTTGATTGCAGTGGATGAGCCAACTTGTGTACAACAAGATGGAGGCTTAACTCTCAACCATGCTTTAATTTACAGAATAATGAAGCTTACATCAGCTCAGATTGCTCTGAACATTGCACCTGTGACAACGGAATACTCACCTGTGACAGAAACTTGCGGTGTGATAGAAATGCAGTATGTGAAGAAAGAAACAACGTACGAAAGTGTTATTGTAATCAAGGCTACACCGGTGACGGACGGAGTTGTACCCGAACAGTGCCACCCACTGACTGCTACGATGTCTTTACATCTGGCTCACCTGATGGAGTCTACACCATACAACCAACAGGCTGGACGTCATCCTTTGAAGTCTATTGTAACATGTCACATGGCGGTGGTTGGACGGTAGGTGTGATATAATAGTTTCCATTTACCCCTCAATTTGTTGTGTCACTGCACTCTTAAATTCCTAAGTTTACTCCTTAGTTTACTGAAATAATATGTATCAAAAAAAAATTATGACAGATGGGTTTCTCCAAAAGCAGAGAAGGGAACTATGGGGCGAGTGACTTCCATCCTCAGTGTACAAATCAACATGTCAAGTCGACTTAGTAACAGTCATGAATGTGAAGATGGTAAAAGTTCGAGAAACAAATCATCTAATGAAACAGGATGGAAAACTAAGGCCTCTGCTTTGTATATAATTCAGCTCGTTATGTTGAACTAAATAAATTCTTCAAAACAGTTGCTAAGTGACATTAAAGTGTACCTTAAGTCTAAAACTTCAAAAATATATGTTACAAAGCTTGAAAATGAATCCAAACAGTCCAACTCCCATCTTCACTGGACATTCCTGAGCTGAAATATAAAATGTTGAGTCTTATTCAATCAATTTAAAGTGATAGATTGCGCAATAATTTGTGATGTCATTCTTGTACTACTCAAATTACTGTCTTTGCTTTGTTTGTTTTCGAAAGCCAATGCACCATGTGCTAAAACTTGATCGCTGTCTTACTGTTATGGGTTATTGAGCTATACAAGCTCCGTACCAGATGCTATGCAAGAAAATGGTAAATTTTTCAATGTCATATATTCATTTTAATTTCAAAAGGAAACAAAGGCAGGTAGTGTGTGTTGTACAATAAGGACATCACAAATTATTGCGTAATCGATTATCTCAAAATAAGTGATTAAATTTCAATATTTTATATCTCAGCAACGGCGTAAGCTGTAGAATGGGAGTTGGATGAACTTTAGGTACATTTTAAATCCGATTATTTTCTTAACGGAAGAAGGTTTTAATAATTACGTAAAATTGGGACAGTTTCCTAAATATAGAAACATGAATGCCAGTATGATGTTTTACTCAGATACTGCGTTTGTGCTGAACTAGTGCAGATCGTTCCATCGTTTTGTTCGTCACTGGCTTTTCAACGCTCTCTCGTTTGGATCCAGTGAGGTCAAAAGAAAGCAACTGTCACAATGTGACTACTTGTTAGGACAATGCCACGCGACAAAGTGAGGCAGATATATCGTTACACTTGTTTCTTTTTCACTGGGGTATTCCCACGGGTGGCAGAACGATAATTTTTGCCTTTGTGCACCAATGTGTTTTACAACGGTGCGTGAGCTCTAACCCCGCTCAATGTACGGAGTTTTTTTACATGCACTCCGGCTTTCGTCCCACTTGGTACAGTTTGCCATCAAAATCGGTTGCCCTGCCGACGAAGTCAGTTGCACAATCGCGGACTGATGCACCTTCTAGCGGACCAGTTAACCAGCCAACATTCCTTTTCTTATCACTTCATTATTATCCCACAGGTTCTTCAGCGTCGCGTGGATGGATCGCTAAGCTTTAACCGTAACTGGGCTGGCTACAAAGCAGGATTTGGTTCAGCCGGACAAAATGAAAATGTTTGGCTTGGTAATGAAATACTCCACCACATGACAAATCAGAAAAGCTACAAATTACGCATTGACGTGACCAGAATCGTCGGCATTAATTGGCACATGAACTATGACCTTTTCCGTGTCAATAGCGAGAACAACAATTATCGTCTTCAACTTGGCAGTTATACTGGAAATGCAGGTATGTCGTCTTCCAGCTCTCTGGTTTTTGTCTTCAGCATTCCACACACATACTGTTGAAAAGCACAAAGTATTTGATCACTTCATAACGATGGAGAAACCAGGGAGTTGCCATTAGAAGGAACAATGTTTATAAATTTGTAAAGAGATAGATGGTATTACAATAAATTGAGGTATACTGTGTAAAACATCAAAGGGACTACAATGCTCAAATGCTTCTTTCATTTATGTGATATCCCTGGAATGTTAAGGAACACCAGGCCATTGTGTTTTAGCAGTGGTCGTGGACATCTGAAATAAGAACTCCACAGGCCTGATTCCGCCTAAAAATTCCAAAAAGTTATTACTAAGATCATGGTTACTGGGCTTCATAGAGAGAATCCTCTACATTCCAACGAATGAACCAAATTAAAAGTGTAAGGCAACCGTGATCAGGAAAAGTAAAACCACGTTCACTTTTCTAAAGTGAAATTAAACGAAGATAACTTTAAGTTTGGTATATTAAAGAATTACATATTTTTTCATAACATTATTCTTTTTGACTCCAGGTTTTGTGGAAAGATTTTTGTGGGGCACGTTGTTACTAGAATCTGTTGTAGCTTACATGGTCTATTGTCCAAACGTAGTAACTCTTATGAGATGTTGCCTAACTTTGACCTACACCACTTACGATTGCCTGCATTTTGCCAAGATTAACAGAATCTTATTAAATAGTTGACACAATTTTTGGCTCTTGCCCAGTTGAGTAAATTGTTTTTATTATTGCTAAAACTTGAGTTTTTCGTAAGAATTCATGTAAGTTTTTTAATCAAAATACCCCCTGTCATTGACAGAAAAAATAATTACAAAGAACACACTACATCGTTCTCACGTTTTCTGATTTGATTTTTTTCCTTAAGGGAATTTTTTTCTTAAAGGGCAGTTCTCGTCACCCCAGACAGTTCCAGGTCTCCCGACTAAGCCACTTGCAGCTCCTTACATAACTGTGTAAAGCTCCTCCTTGTGCAGACAAAAAACTAGCTATTTCTTTGTTTCAGGCCCTATCCTGGTGAGCATACAAGGCTATAATGTGTAATCCAAACATTTCACTGCACTGTGCGGAATGCGTCTTTTTAATTTTCAAAGTTTGAAGTCAATCAAAGAGCAGTCACTAGTTGAGAATTATGATACCCCCACACTAAAAGTATTCTTTCGGGTGACGAGTGTTTATCTTTAAGGTATTTTATTTCTCCAGTATCATTGTGCCCGTTTTAAACTGTAAAACACAACATGCACACGGAAGCACAATGTTGTTGAAAGTGTAACAAGAAGCGTATCTAAAATAATTAAAACTGAAACAGTGCAGGATTAGTTTTAATCTTTAGCAGTAAAGAAATAATAAATTGTCATCAAACGATATGTCATATCACTCATGTGATATATTGACAACACTAAAAAGGCTTATCTCATAACTGAAAGATATAATCTGAGCTAAAAAGGGATGTAGTTACATCAGGAGGTTGTAGTGCGAAAATGTGAAATTTGAAACTTTCGTCTTCATTCGTCAAAATAAATTTTATTTCTGTTACCATCAATGTAGAATTCCTGAAGAATTTACTTCAAACTCTCATTTCGAGTATATTTTTAAATGATACTGAAATTTTCTAAAAGTGAGAGAAAAGGTTTAGGTTTCAATGTTTCAAGCAGAAGAAACATAAAAATCTAAGGATACAAAGAGAGTAAAATGTATGTAAACTTTTATTGACAGTCCTGTAATACAAGGAAATCGTGCTTAAAATTTCTCCTTTGTCGGAAACGAACCTCACATTAAGGTATATCATAATGGTCTTTAATTCATGATTTTTGGACATGAAAGGAGCAGATCATTTATAGGAGGATTTAGTAAACAGTGGCTAAACAATAGAAAAAACAGATGTTTATCAAATATTTATATCTAAAAGGGATTAAATTATTTTCAAGAACATATTGTCTGACAGATTTTGTTGCGTCTCCTCAGTGCGCACCAACTCCCTTTTATATATTTAGGTAAGGTCATGCATCAGTTACTTTTTTTTGCACCCTTTTGTTGCTTCTTTGAATGAAAGGCAAGCAGTTTTATCGAATTAGCTACTCAAGAAATATTGCTGACCTCAGCACAAATTAAAAAGTAAAAGCAATAAAATATTGAGTTTATTTGCGTTTCACTAATAAGATGTCAATAGCAATCAGGAATTCAATAGTGAATACGCCCTCTTTATTTATTTAGGTAAGGCCATGTTACTGTTTTTCTCACCCTCCGATATAGCTTCATTCACATTATAAACGGAAGTATTCTATTGGTATTACCTACCCAAGAGCTTTACTATACCTCGGTACAAAATAAACAGTAAAATCAATAAAATACAATTTTTCCGCATCATTAATACGATGTCAATTTTTATCAGCAATTCAAAAGCAGAAACAATGCAAATTACTCGATAAGACTATAATAATAAGTAATTATTTCCATGAACCATCGGATGCCCGCAGCAAACAAAGCACGATTTGTAAACCTCACGATTTCCAAACGTTCAGGGTGACTAGTGGTAAGGTGAAAGCAACTTCATTCGGCATAAATAAAAGCATTGCTATACATAAGGTCTAAGTAACCAAAGATTTTACTATACAGTGTGTTTATGTGGTCTTCATCTTGACAGGAAACGACTATATGAGTAATCATCGAAACAAAGACTTTTCAACTCCAGACCGTGACAACGATGCTCATTCTTATTATCATTGCGCCGATTATTATGATGCCGGCTGGTGGTACGGTAATTGCTATAATGCAAACCTGAATGGCGTTTACGGTGATTATTATTTTAGGCTGTACTACTATTCTACCAATGACTACGGTCTCCAATACACACAGATGAAAATACGACCAGTCTAAAGAATATTTCATTTGATTGAAAACTACACTTGTAACACATGTATAAGGCTGCGTTTTGGATTCCCGAACTTTAAGTGATCCTAGCTAACTGATTGTGAATTTGTTAAAATGCTGGCGAACTGCTTGTATATTCTCAAAATTATTTGAATTGAGCGGTTAATGACCAAAACTGATAGAGAAAAACATACATAGTTGCAATTGATTTATGACTAGAATGCCGTAATTCTTAAAGTTTTCGATGAACTTAATACAGAAGATGGTCCCTTGTATACTAGAAATAGTTATGCGTTATGTTTTTGGGTGTACAAATTCTGAGTAGTGCCCACCCAGGCCTATTTTCAGGGTAACAAATTGGGAATACTGGGGTAGTTATCCTGGAGAGGGCCCGGTCTGGTGAGGGGTATCTTGCTTATTTCAAGATGTAACGTGCCACAGTGGTGCATTATTTCTCTACTTTTGTGTTTCATTCTTCTGGTCAAGTTTTAAAGTAAAAGCCACTGACTGATGTTTTGGGGGTCGAAACCTTCATAACCCCCTGGCTTTGGACTGATGCTCTCACAAACACCTCTTCTCTGCGCCCTTACATCCATGTAAAATAATCAGTGTAAGCAGTGATGACACCAGAGTTTCGAAGATGTGGGCAAATGGGGCCAGGAGACCTCACTACCTAGGGATAACAAAGCGTCAACACTGATAAGGTTCTGGTGGCCTGGAAAACCGTTCAATACTCATCATTGCCCCATCCCCTTTAGTAATTTAGACTACCGCTGTCATGACTGTTAAAGTATGCCTTCTCCACTCCCTCACCAGGGAGTCTTTTCCAACTCCCTGCCCTCACTTGGTCGTACACCTGCTTACTTACCGATACAGTCATGAAAAGAAGTCATTTCCCTCTTAAATGTTGTAGTCAGAAAACGTGCATGATATGCATGAAGTAATATCCTCTGCTACCCGGGAAGACGGGTCAGCAGACTAAAGCACAGTATGATCCATAAGAGTGGGATGGGAAGCTACTCGACATTGTAAAGCCACTAAGGGGTCATCCATATTCTTATCACGAATGCAAAAATTAGACTCCCCTCGGACCCCTCTCAGAATGTACTTTAAAAAATGGGAAAAATATTATTTTTGATCAAAAATGATTATTTATTATATTACGAATATTTCATGGGTCTTCGACCAGTCGACCACCTCCCCTCCTGGAACAAACGTTTTATACTGTTGTGGAAACTGCAAAAATGGATGATTACAAAATAAACACTGAAGACATAGAAACAACAGAACAATTATGTGCAGCTCCCCTCCACCTGGTGTCACCCTGATGACCAGAAGTCTGAAATGCAAATTCTGATTTTGTAGAAACATGTATTGCAAATCTAGTAAGTGGTTATAGGAAAATTTGGAAATTAGGTTTTGTCAAAGATGAATCATTTTCGTATAATTTGTCAGCTAAATAATTGAATGCAATGGCTTCAAACCTTCTGAAGTTCTGTTTCCTTTTTGTACATTTCTACAAGTCTACGGTCTCGTATCGAAGAAACCCTATACGAAAACAGAACCATGAGTGAAAGCATGTGACTGATCACATTACCTTCATTTTCCCCGTCGTGGAACCTAAAGTGCAATAGTTTCAGACTCGCGGGCGGTATTGAGGAAGTGTCGACTGTATAACAAACAGAAGTCGAAGATACCGGTACGGGCTTCTTCGGTGGGGTCCGTAAGCTTGTTCCAACAGTTGTTGGAGGGGGAAATATGAGACCTTTAATAATATTGTAAGAAACGTGCCATTCTTCAAACAAGAAGTTCCTTCAGACTATGGGAGGAGAAAGTGTGGTAGATTGAACGACGAGTCAGGCGGCCAACATTTATCTGTGAATAAAATTTAATCAACTTTTAATGTTATTAAACGAAACAATGGAGGGTCTCACCAATTGGACGAATCGGACGAAAAGGCCTAAAAATTCAGGCGTGGATCTCGGTTTGGGCAAAGAGGGACAACTTTGTGACTTCGGTAAGCAATGAAGAACAGTAGGTAAGCGGAGAGCCACCGATGGTTGGCCTGAAGCGCTTAAGAAAATTTTGGATAGACACACCTCCTAGATCAGCAGAATTGGCACTTCCCAGGCACAATTTGCCTGGGTATGGTACGACATCACAGCCTTGTAAATTACTGATTTTTTTTGTCATTTTTCCCTCGGTCGGCCAATTAGGTGTTCATGTGTCCCCATGGACGATGGATGCAACCCTCGCACTATTAACTCGTGCAGGTAAGAGCAGCTTGTGAAAATTTTCTGTCTTACTATTTATCTATGAAAAATAGAAAATACCTATTAGGACTACAATTTTATGATTAGGATGATTCATAAAGAATACATGTATTGAATTTTTCTTCATTAGATAAGCAAGCGTCTGAGACCACGGCAGTCTGAATATTTTAGTCATTTCCACGATGTTCAGTAGCTCAGTCATTCGCCACAAATTGAAACTCGCATGGTTGGAATTGCAAGTGTTTTGTGAACATAATATTCTTGACTCTCAGTCTAGTCCGCCACACTTAGTTAATTCTTTTCCCCGACGGAAGGGGGGGGGGTGATTTGACAGGTCACTTGCCAACATTTTGGGGCTCATGTCTGAGGATATTTAAATTTTCACCTGGACGGCGTCCCCCGATGACCCTAAAAAATATGATAACCTAGTTTGTGGTCCCCCTTAGTGTGGGCCCTCGGCACGTGTCCCGCTGGTCCATGCTTAAATCCGACCCTGTGTAACGTTAGCTCCTAATAATATTATACCTAGTATACACAACGTGTGAAAGTGAAAGGGGTGTGCGGTTTACTCCCTGACCCTTAATACTAAGTCGGTGAACTGTTAAATTTTTAGGGAAAAATACCCGATCAATGCTATGTTTGATGTAAACGAAAGCTTTAAGGAATCCACTCTTTTGAAGGAAAGTGAGTTGTTCTCAAATTGACAATAAAGAGATTTTATCAGTAGTAAGCAAATTAATGTAGTATACTAACTATAGTATAATACCGTTCGGTGTTTGGGGGTTTTAAGCAAATTAACCTAACAAAACCTTAACAACATTTTTAAATAATTACCGTTTGATCAAGGTTCAAAGGAGACTTTCGAGGAAATGAGCATGGCCGTAACGCCATGGGAATACTACCTCGGAGGTAGGCAGTACTTCCATGGATAGTCGCTTACGTTGTTAGTGGTGTTTATATGTCACGGCTTGGGCTAGTACGTGTAGAGCTCTTCAACCAGCCTTGTGCACGGTCAGCGTCACGTGACTACTGAAAATCGTGATGTCAACATGGACATAGTGTAGTTAAACCAGGGATGTACTAACAGATTTGTTGGGAGAAATGTAGTTAGTTAGTTAGTTAGATGAGGTTTAACGGCCCGGAAATGTAAACCCAACCTAGAGGCCGGAAGTAGAATACAGAAGACCGGATATAGTAGTGAATCCAAGGAGGTTCTAAGGGAAACTTCTTGGTGTAACCAGGGAGTTGCTATTTCACTGGCGACCACATAAAAGGTATCTATTCCTGGGTTAGGCGCAGGTCCAGATTACCCCATTGGCACAGTAAGCACCTTGGTAAGGTTTACAAAGGAATTATGGGAGCCTCTATGCAAAGAATTTTTGGAGCCACTGATGAGCACTGACGCAAAGATTCTTTCGTGCCTTTAGGGTAAAAGACATACTTAACAGGAACCTTTCAATTATTTTACTGAACCGGAAAGACCAAGGCTTAGTGATCTCTAGCTTGAAGGGAATACTTTATTGCACTGACTCGGTTCATTTCTCAAATTTACACTTTTGGACTTTTTTCATTTTTTACGATGTTTTCACACCTTGACCCCTACTGACCTCATATGAACTTTGAACCCTACCAAAATTAATAACAAAAAATGAAAAAAGGACATGTCCTAAGAGGAAATCATACCCGGGACGGTCTGCGTAAGAAAACGACCTCTAATCCACTACGCCATCAAAGAACTCGTTCAGCATATAGTATTTCTAATCATCCTATATAGTCACAGCATCCTTTACACGTGTTCATAATAAGGTATAATTCAAATAGAAGCTGGATAGAAAGTTATTCATCTATAATCATCTCTTCTGAGATAACTCCAAAGTTGTAAGAACACAGATTTATATATTTATATGAATGTATAAACTTTACAATTCCTGCCAAAAGTAATCGAACTAACCCATTCCCTTTTCCAATTTTGTTAAATGCACTGTAAACCACCTGAACTTTCTTTGGGGAGGGCAGGTGGGATAATAACAGGAGGTCGTGGTGGAGGGGAAACGAATCGCAGGAATTGATTCATTATTTTGGGGGGGGGGGGGTTATAGGTTCTGAAGAAATGGTACACAATAAACGCAAATGCCGTCAAATTTGAGAAAAATATCTCGTGGAGGGCACTCAGGTTCCAGCCTCCGGCTTCACGCCTTCGGCGTTCACGGTTTAAGACTTCCTCGGCCACAACTTCTCAACATTCAACCCCCAATGAAAATTACTTCCCTGGCACTTTCACTGTCGATACCCTTGATCATGTCCTTGTGAAAACTACCAATAAAACATTTCATTTATTTTTTCAAGTATCACATATAGTTTAGAACCTTCAAATCGACACTACCTTACTTTTCACACTAATAAAAAGTTGAGGGGGACTATTTCTAGACCATTGACAAAAATGAAACATGAAAGAACCATAGAGCAGGATATAGGTTCTTACATCCTGCTCTATGGAAAAACAGGCTTTTGGGGAAAAAAGGGAAAAATTTTAAACAAATATTTAAACAATATTGCATTTAAAACTAAAGAAAAACAATAGGGGACAAATGCTGTCTCAACGCTGCTTTCCTCGGCGCACTTCGCGTGCACCCGTTTTAAATGACTTTTCGGGATTCGGATTCCTGTAAAACTTCTTGCTAGTTATAGCTTCTAACAAACTCTTTTATAATCATTTGGACTAGCAATACCCCATTACCATACGCAGAGGAGGGGGAAGTTCTCCCCTCCCCAGAATTTTTTAAGACTTTTTTAAGGTTGTTTACATGCAAGTTTTAATATACAAAAAATGCTATTTCCAGTGCGGCAATATGTAACAGGCGCTTATCGAAGGGGTGGGGTGGGGCAAGAGCCAGTGGCGGCACCAATGGGGCATGGGGAAATGCCCCTAATCAACCCCCGCTCCCGTTGCTACCCACTCAGCTCCCGAACTTACTTTTAGAGATCTACTTCTCCTATTTTAAATGTAACAACAAGCTTTGAAAGAATAGCAAAAAAGAAATTGCTGCTTTATTTCAAATCGATTTTGCTACTAGCAAAACATTTGCTAATCGCCTTAACACTTGTAAACTTAGTAATGTCAAATTTCCGTTTACATTCTCATACATCAAACAGCGAAAATAGTAATAGGCCTAGCAGAGCTTGGTGAATATTACGTTACAGTTTTTAACTCATTTGTATGCTACTGGTACATCGATCTACTGAGGTATATACATATTGCATTCAAGTTTCTGTTTAAAGAAATGTGTCAACAGGTTGCGAATTATTAGCTTTTAAGTAGTGTCTCTTTCCAAGTTTTCATGTTGTCAACTTAGAGGAATAGCCGAATACATTAAAATCATTTGGATTCTTTGCACTGGATGATGAATCATGAACCAAAATATACCTATCCTGAGACTTAAATTTTCTTCCAGAGATATGCTAAAATCTGAGAACTTCAGGGGCTTCGTCCCCTGAAACCACCACCGGGCAGACCCCTGGACCCTATCCTCTAAAGCTCACCCTTCGCGCTCGATTTCACGCTACCCGCGAGAATTCCCCCCCCCCTCAACATTTTCCTTTCCTCTCCATTTGCCCCACTTTTAAGAGCACGGTGCCTCCACTGGCAAGAGCCCTTTCTCTGAGGATACTATCGTTAATTTTGCTATTATTCATACAACTAAATAGTCTGAAAGTGAGATTTCTTTCAGTATGCTTCGGACGCACTTATCCAGAATTTTATATCTCTCATTATTAAAATAATTTTTTAAAAGCCCCGGGTTACTCTCAGAATAATCCATTCTCCCCTCCTTACTCAAGCTTTCTGCATTATCGATCACGTCCGCTACGACATGTAGAGTTAAAGTATGGTTGAAGAAAGTCAAATTGTGATTTATGTAGTCTGTTAAGCGTCCACCTTATGTCATATGAAGTTGAAGCTTACATGCATCATTTTAATGCTTACAGTTTCGTAAATCCCCCCAGCCCCTCCCGGGGGCCACACTGGGGCTCTGCTTCTGTGCCAGGTGCTCCCGTGGCGCCTTAGAGGCTTGACAGCAGGGTTTGCCCCCCCTTCAGACATCATGTCCTGCTCCTGGGCAAAAGCATGCACACACCCCCATCTATTTAAGCAGAAATATTGCTTTCTTCCTGGAAACTGTATGCAATCATCGGTAAAACGTATTAAACATTTAGGCAACAGTGCTGCAGCCCACACCTCACCTCTCGCCTTGATAGTAGTCCCAAACGCTTATGGGAGGAGGGCCGAAATCTCATTGTCTTACTGTTGAAGGGTGACTTGGCTGTATAAGCCCTCTCTACATCATGCTTTGTAAGCAGTAAATGTTCCCGAGTCATATAAACATCCTAATTTCAAAAGGAAACAAAAACTGGTAATGTGAGTTGTACAAGAAGGACATCACAAATTATTGCGCAATCGAGTATTTCAAATCAACATTTCATATCTCAGCAACGGGGAAAAATATGAAAACGGGAACTGGATGAATGAAATTTATTTCTAATCTAAATATTAATTCTTGAAATTCTAGACTTAAGGTCCACTTTAATTGATAAGGATCGTCCATGATGGCAGTTGTCAATGAGAAATGATGCATTGAATATATGTTAATTATATGCAACTTGAAAATAGTGTACAACACACCACGTGCTAAATGTTCCTGTGCTAACTCAAGATGTTTTTGATTCAGTGCAATTTGAAAAACTCCAAAAGTTGATTGAATTAGTTTTGTATCTTAAATCGTATTAATACATTGCTAACTTGAAAACCCATTAAGATTTAACGCCTCCCTGATAACAATTATTTAGGAGATGAGCTTCTTTATATTCTGTAAAGTCTAGCATTTAAAACAAAAAATCGATCCCTTAAACCTTATTTTAGAACAAGACCTGGCTCTGTTAAGATGCCTGACCCTTTTCAATCAAAGTCTAAATCTGTAGTTAACAATTTAAGTTTGTTTTGTGGCAAGATTATGAAAGTCTTGCCATAAACCATTTTTAATTACAACACCCAGCACATTGCTTGGTGCTGGTCCCACCATCTTAGTTACAAAGGCCTAAGTTATTTGCAATCTTCAATTGTCAGAGTAGATCTGCCTGTTAAGCATTTCAAATATGATTGCCATCTACATATCTATTGTAATTTTTTTTTGTCAATACTGTTGTCTTTATCTCTTATACCTCTTAAAGAGGATACATGGAGAAATAAACTGAACTGAACTGCTGTAACAAATTTCTAGTGAAACAAATCTTATACAAGGGGATGGGGGTGTAAAGCAAAAAATGGAATTGAGTTATCCACATGGGTATTACTGTACTTTTTATCTCGAAAGGATCATCCTTCTTCTTCTATCAACAATCCACCTACCCACGTGACTGTCAGGAGGTTTTTGAGCAATGTTCAACAAATAATGCAAGCGGTGTCTATTTAATCAAACCAGACGGTTATGGGGAGGCTTTTGAAGTGTACTGTGACAACCAGGTAGACGATGGGGGCTGGACGGTGAGTCAATAAAGTCATACAATTATCCAAAAAGTTATTCATAAAAGAACATCATATATTTAGGACGACTGAACAACATGATACGCCCCCCGCGATGGGTCATATCGCATATGTCAAACATTTATTCAGATCAACATTCACAATAAGTCTTCACAAAGTTTACACGTTATTTGAAAAATTTTAAAACAAAGTTTGGCTGGGAATCTTCTTCAATGCCCCATGCGGGTCCATACTATGCAGGTCCATATTTCTAAGAATGCAAAGTTCGTTTTCATTTGGATTTTGTACAGGTTTTGCAACGCAGAAGTGTTGAAAATGGCGTTGAATGCAAACGAAATTTTTCAGAATACAGAGAGGGATTTGGATTCCTCAGCGGTGAATTTTGGCTGGGAAACGAAAGATTATCTTTTTTGACGAATCAGAAAAGATATCAGCTACGTATCGACATGACAAATTCTGCTGGGTTGTCTTTCTACGTGACGCATGGTTTATTTCGTATAAGTGATGAGTGGAGTAACTTCAAGTTAACCAGTGTAGGACAGTACAAAGGCATTGCAGGTAAATAACAAAGAATATAAGTTCGGTATACTTTCCCAAGTTACGTCCCAACGCAAAGGATAAATATAAAACATGGTGAGGTAATCTCTTTGTAAAGTAAGTAACAATGGTCATAATTGAATTTGAACATCTGTTTGGTCATGGATTTGTCAAGTTGGACGTTTTGTAGGTCTAACTCTCTTGCTTGTATCTTGTCTCTAACATACGGTTTGACCATCTAGGAGGACTGTGAAGGAGATTAGAACTTGCCGAGGAACCAAAATATATTGAATAAGCTCAATTGGTATATTTTATAACTAGCTTTTAGCAACCTCACACTGTGCATATTTTCAATGCAATCGATTCGTTAAAATTTTGTATTGCTTATTTCTATAGACACTTTCATCGAGCCATGTCCAGCAAATACCATTTTTGGCGATTGTACCTGTCAGGGAACTTGTGCTGATCCAGACGGCTGTCATAAAAGCTGTACCGTGGAGGATACCTGTACCTGCCCCGCAGGCTTTCTGCTTTCTGGTAGTAATTGTATACCTCAAGAACAATGCAGATGTTTTGATCCAACATTTGGCGTTATCCCGGTAAGTAGTTTATAGTACTTTAACATGGTAGTGGTTTGGGATTAAAGTCAGAATGCAAAGAAGTCCTAAAACGTTTAACCAAAAATAAATATCTACAGTAGAGTTAAATTGCAAATACTAAACTAGCCAAAATTTGTGCAGCCAAAATTTAAAAAGTCAACAAAACATGCAAAAAAAAGCTTTTGAAATCGGTGTCCCTCAGTCGCTGTAAAGACATTGCTACGTCTTGTAAAACTTTTCCACCCGAGTAACTGGAAGCTAAAATTCAAAGGCTTAATACCTTCAAGAGGAACTCAGTATAAACATCCTAGTGAAAAGTTGCATTCTATTTCTTTGCATGGTTACTCAGATATAGTCTACTCCATTTGTCGCACTTTAAACCCAACTTTCTAGTAATACATCCACCCTACGCTGCTTTGTTTGTCTTAAGTTTATAACCAATCCCCCTCCCCCTCCCACATATAACTTCATGCTTTCATATATAGTGGATGTATGAGACTCATTTGAATATATCAAATTTCACATTTTCCAAGGAGAAATTGACTTCCCTATCGACTTCAAGGTCAAACAAGTATTTAGTAGACTGAAAAAAGGAAAATCACTGCTTCTCAACGTGAGAGATGATATTATGCCTACTTGCTGCAAGTTTAATGCGGGTAAAAAAATGCAACAAGTCTACCAAACAAACAAACTGGATAAAATTTCATCAATATGCTTAGATACAGCTGCTCATTTACACATCAAAAGTACTATGGGTTGTATATTTTCCTTTATAAAGATACTGTCTTTTTCAAATTAAAGTAGTTTCATACTTAAGAATCGCTAGGTATTGTCCTTGAATGGCTAAAAGACAATATCAGTTAGCAATCATTCAGTTGTCCTGGCTGCAGGCCAAACTTTGTATCATGTTGTTTACAGGAAAACGAATCTAAATTTAGTTCAGACTGCTCTCAACTTTGCGCCTGTGACGGAGGAACTCTCACGTGTGACAGGAACTTGCAGTGTGACACTAATGCCGTATGCGAAGAAAGGAACAACTTACGAAAGTGTTACTGTAATGAAGGCTACAAAGGTGATGGACAGAGTTGTACCAGATATACTGACTGCTTGGAAGTCTTTACTTCCGGTTTGCCCGATGGTGTCTACACCATTCAACCAACAGGCTGGACAGAAGAACCTTTTGAGGTCTACTGTAACATGTCACATGGCGGTGGTTGGACGGTTAGTGTGATATCAGTTGTTTTGTTTTTGCTGTCTGTATGCGACAGACAAGCTTGTCTGGTAGATGCCCTCCTTCGATAAGTAGTGATTCTTGTTGCATTTAACTTTTTTAAATTCGTAATAATGGTGAAGTGCAACGTCAACTCAAAGTGGATAAAGTCAAATTTCTGCTTTGTCTACTATGTTTGTGCTGAAGTTGTCGTAAGTTTACTTATATATCGTTTTTGACCCAACCCTCGCCTCTACCAACGCCTTCTCCCCAGAGAAGGCACGGTAGGGAAGTCAAATACTACCGACTGTCACATTTTCAATGTGACTGTGTTTGAATAAATTTCTGATTACAGAATCGCGAAAATGCAAGTATTTACTGATCGGTTTCAAATTTTGTCCTCATGTTTTTCAGCGACGGGTGGATGGATCAGTGAACTTTGACCATAACTGGGCAGAATACAAAACGGGATTTGGCTCAGCTGGGCCAGACGAAAATCTTTGGCTTCTTAATAAAATACTCACCTATTTGACAAATCAAAGAAACTACAAATTGCGCATCGACGTGACCAAGCAGGATGGCGTTCCCTGGCACATGAACTATGACTTTTTCCGTGTCAAAGACGAGAACAACAATTACCGGCTTGAACTGGGTACTTACACTGGAAATGCGGGTTTGTGCAAGCACCTATATACGTTCAACTTTCAGTTTCTTTAAAACTTTTTAAAGTTACTGCTTCACTTTGCATTTTCACAATGTGCCTGCACACTTGGAAAGGATTTGCTTACTGACTTATCAAAATATGCTAAAAATGCTTGAAAAAACCACGGGGTACAATTTGGTCTGTCATGAAGGAGTGGATTTGATCAATCTGTCGTATTCTGCACAGTTTGCGAGGTTAAGAGGGCATTGTCTTATTACTGGAACTATTTTAGGAATACAAAGTCGAAGGTCACGATGTAGAAATTGATAATGGTCGGGGCATGAACATGAATTGTTGCTCAGTGCACAAGGCTGAAGAGACAACCTCTGAAGTATGTAGTCTTTGGAGAATTAGTTAGAATTACTCACTTGCAAAACTTGGTCACAGGCTTTGTATTTCGACCACTCATATGTTTCACTTCATGGTCACGGCAACTTCAAAATTATGTAGAATCGGCATAGGCATACTAATACGAAAAAGAATACGAACAGAATGCATATGTCCACATGTTTTCATCTTTAATTTTGTTGGTAAGAAATTGTGTTAGGACTCATGTGTATTACTACATTTAGAGTGGTAAAAGCGGCTCTGGGTACTCCAATTAAAGGCCTCCACTTAAGATGGCTTGCAATGCACTTGTGTAGATTGCACCCAAACTATTGAAGGGCCCTAGACAAGACTAGTTATCTAGCTGTTCATTTGATTGTCAAAATGTTGGCTGGAAAAGTTATCTGTGGTAAACTTATCCATTTACAAAGCAACGGACAAGAAATTCCTTGCAAAATGGACAACTGTTTACCTTAGCAAAAATTGTTTTGTGACTTCGTGTGTATGCGTCGGCTCAAAGTAGTTATATGCAGTATTGCTAAGACGATACATTATCTAGACTATCCTCATTACAGTTTTCGTCAGCTTGAAACTTGGACATTTATACTTTGACCTTGATTTCCGAATCCAGCAGGGTAGTGACGCATTTTTGCGGTTAACCTTAAGATACTGGGCATCCATCTTTGAAACATTTCCAAGGATTCATTTGTATTTTCACTTATGATGTGACTAGAATCGGATTAAGTGGCTAAATTAGTTCCCAAATGAAAAATCAACCATGAAAATCGGTTCATATTTAGTGAAGTTATGCACGGAAATAAAATTCGACAATGCCAGACCAGCGTCCGTCGGACTGTGAATATCTGATCTTTGCGGTTAAAAAATCGTCCAAGTCGTGACGCTATCGGCCAAGTCATGACGCCAAGTTTCAAGGGGCGGATTTTCTAATGTGGAGTTTAAGTAATTACATACTCCTTACGCCGACGATAGTTCCCTTTCCTTGATCTATGACTCACGAACTTTTTTCGGCTTTTGTAGACCCCTTAGGATCTTAGGTTAAGAAACACTGGTCTAGAGCACATAATACATCATACTATTGTTGGACTTTTATATAGGTGTAACCAGACTCATTCATATCTAGTGGAGTAGGGTGAGCAAAAGTTGGAACGAAAAAGGAAAATTGGTTGATTAGACCAGTTTTGGAGTTTTATCTGTTCAAGCAGGCTAACAAGAGGGATAAATGAATCGATCGTGCCCTTTAACTCTCCATTTTGTTAAGTAGGCCTGTATTCAAATGAGGGATGCATAGCCTCGTTCGGCAGGTTAATAATTATTTTCGAGCATAACATATTCTATTTTTCACACAAACTTGTGATTTTTTTTTTTAAATCCGGACAATAGTATTTTTGTTTCGTCTGCCCTTGAGAATACTTCCACGGGTCTACGTGTAAACCATTGATCGTACATGGGAAACAGAAATGTAAGACTGAATAGTAAGTACTAGTTAATCCCATATGGCGAAGAAAAAGTACTTACTTCATTTATGTAGAGGATTCTTTTTTATAATTATCACAATTTTCGACAAAATGTTGCAATAGCTAATTTTTCCCACAAGGGACTAAACGCTAAAACAGTAGGCGAACAGGACTATTCCCATATGGGGTTGCATCACTTTTGCAGAAATTTCAGCGCATTTTGGGCCGAAAATAGAACATCTTTTTCTCGAAAGTGACCAATTTTTCACCCGAATGGGGATTTGCATCCAAACCAATTCCCCCTGCTTTCTACGTTTGTGCTTTAAATGTTATAAAATGTGAATCGAAATAAAAAAAAATCTACCCGACTCTTAAATACATAATTTCCTTTTCTTTCTAGCGCTCGTACACGATCAAAAAAGTTGTCCAGCAAGGCTCAAATTTCAAAAATTTTAACTGCATTAAAATTGTTAGTTTTCATTTCTCACTAGGTATGATATTCACGTAACTGGGTATTTCTTTTTATTCAAACATCTTATACGGTGAAAAGTGGTAGAATCTGCTACTGCTGAGGTAACTGGCTATTGTAAATCCAACTCGAAGTAAGCGAGTAGTATGGAACGAAAGTTTTGCAAATTCGGCGATTTATTAGGTTATGCTATTTCCTCTGCCTCGTCCTCTCCAAATGAGAACTCTGTAACGTATTCAGTCTAAGGGTTCTAGTGCTCACTCGCAGCTAAAGGGCAAATTCCCTCATCCCAGACATTTCCGATTCTTCCAACTAAGCTACCTCTAATCCATCCCAAAAATGTTTATACTCCTCCTTGTTCAGACACATCCCAGTTTACTTTTCACAGCCATTTCTTGTAGTTCATTCAGGGTCCTAATGTGTAATTAGAATACTCTCTCTGCATGCTGTGATATGTGAGCTACTCAACATCCTTTAAATTTTCCTATTTTGATATCAGTCAATTTGATTACCTCTGACCAAAAACTTAAAAAATTAAAAGAATATGACAATCATCAGACGGCATTTTCACAAGATTTTCAATTAGGTATGACCACTGGCATGGCATACATCTGTATCCTTACTCCTCGAAAACTAAAACGTAAAATGACAAACACCATGCGATGGAAACTGACTTGTGTAACAACTAAAGTATAAACATTTCATTTTAGCCTTAAAAGAACGAACTGAATACCGATATTACATGAACTGATAAATGTGAGATAATCTAAACATTTAAATTAAAGGTTAGTACACTTTAAAAAATTTTAAGAGCTTATGTTTTTGTTTTCACAGGATACGACTACATGAGTGATCACCGCGGCCAAGACTTTTCTACTCCTGACCGCGACAACGATGTTTATACTTATAACTGTGCCGATAATAGTGATGCTGGCTGGTGGTTCAAGGGTTGCTATACCGCCAATCTTAATCGAGGACCCTACAGTCATGAACATTTTTGCCTTTACAATAGGGACACTCAAACTTATCAATATCACCTTCAGTACTCTCAAATGAAAATACGACCTGTTTGATCTTCTAACAGTCTAAAGAGGCTTTAAGCTTTCCGATAAAGAGTCGTTAGGAAACCTTATGACATACACTTAACAGCCGTGTTTCTTAATTCTACATAAAAACGTGACTAAGGCTTTATGAAATAATAAAAGCATTCACGGTTAAAAACTTGATTTAACACTGAGTAAAGGTGATCACGATCGAATTTTGTATTGAATAGAGTTATTCGTAATTGAGAAACCTATGGATTTTCATGTGGATAAAACTTAGATTTTTATTGTGAAATTTGCATGGGAATAGAGGAATTATATTGTTATTTAATTTGACTAATTTTGTACTATCATACGTTACGTTAAAGCATGATGCATGGCATCACGTCGTGCTACATTTTCTCGAATTGCTGCATTTTGACAGAGTGAATGATTGCATTGGAAAAAGATAATAAGTTTGTAAGACTTGGATGTGACTTGCATTCGGATATGTAGAGAGGGAAAAAAGTGAACAGAGAAAACACGGGCAGACAGATTAAAAGATGTGACTAGAAAATAAAAATTCTCCTAAACGCTCTTACATGTTTAGTGTAGGCCTATACGAAAACGAACCAAGAGGCAGAGGGTAACGTGCCAACTCCACATTTGTGCAAATTCATGTTGTATGATGATGTATGGTGGAAAGAACCAAGGGAACCTGGGTGAAATGCCAACCCCACATGTGTCTAAACAATGGCAAAAGTATCTCTTTTTACAGAAAAAAGAGGGGCATAGCCAGGATTTTCTGAAGTTCTTATTCAGGTTATATGACAAAACGACCTCTCAGACGATTCGGGAGCGGGATCCTATTAAGGTCTGTTGGTAATAAAGTTAAAACGGTGATGGTCCTATGATCAAATTCCCGGCAGCTACTGTTTATTGAAAATGTGAAGGACGTTGGAATGATGGTTTTATTCCTTTCTAAATCCAATGGACAGTTCGGGAGATAGCCGCTTCCGTTGAAAATGACAATTTACTCAATCGTGGGAAAAATTTTGCCTGGCTCAAACCATGAATATTTATGAGCATTTAGTGTTAACCTCTTCGCAGCCGTCGATCTGTTTAAATCATGTGCGTGTGTAATCAAGTATGTGGTTACGAAAGCCCATTAGTAACATTGAAATAAAAATTATTAATTTGTTATTACAAACTATTAATTTGTTATTACAAATTATTTATTTGTTATTACAAATTATTTATTTGTCATAACAAATAATTAATTTGTTATAATAACACATTATTAATTTGTTATTACAAATTATTAATTTGTTAATACAAACTATTAATTTGTTATTACAAACTATTAATTTGTTATTACAGATTATTATTTTGTTAATACAAATTAATTAGGACGGATGTGTATGGTGCGCCTGTCGTGCCATAAAACCTAAAACCGACAAATGTCGATTTAAATTGACATATATCAGTTCTCGTGATCTGATTGGATAAAATCGGGAAAGCCGTCATATGTTCAATTAAATCAACATACGCCAGTTTCTCGTCTTCT
Organism: Holothuria glaberrima; assembly: GCA_009936505.3. NCBI lineage: Eukaryota > Metazoa > Echinodermata > Holothuroidea > Aspidochirotida > Holothuriidae > Holothuria > Holothuria glaberrima. The sequence goes on along the minus strand of WURT03662656.1, from coordinate 5,806 downwards.
TATTGGTCTACTACCACCGTCACATGGCGCTATCTATCCTTGTTATTGGAGGGAATCGGCATATGTTATATAACTTCTTCTGTGATTCTCGAAAAATTTACACCAAGGAAAGCAAATAGCTCTAACGAAGTGAAATATAAAGTATTAAATATTTTCAACTTTCTGTATGGAAGCATCCAGGATTTCTCAAAAGGATGGGGACGGAGAGGGGGAAAGTGGGGCTCACACATCAAAACATCGAAATTCATTAAGTGTGGTGTGTATGGTAATAAAATCTCCGAAATAGGGAAGGATGGGGATCCTGGCAGGATTTCTGCTAAGGGAGTAAAGGTCCCCTTTTCCAGAACTTCTGAATAAATTTACCCCTTCCTTTACCATTTCATTTTGAAGAGAACAAAATTTGTTTTTAATATCATGGCATCTTACTTTCTAAATTAATAATTTGTTATATCAAATTGATAATTTGCAATAACAAATTTTTATAACAAATCAATCATTTGTAATAAAAAATTAATAATTTGTTTTAACAAATTGATAACTTGTAATCACAAATTAATAATTTGTAATAACAAATTAAAAATTTGTTATAACAAATTAATAATTAATAATTTGTTATAACAAATAAATAATTTTTATTTCAATGGCACTAATGGGCTTTTGTATGGGGTAACAGTTCACGCCCAAACAGCAAAACACAAGCAACCTTGCAATAACGTGTTAATGAACACAAGTGCTGGCATGATGGGGGCACACCTGGGGCACACCACCATTAGAGAAACAGCCCACTCGAGAAAAGCAGAACCAAAGTATACCGTCAATTTTTAGGTACTCTTTATTTGTGAATTGCTCATATTAAGATAATCCCTTGATGCGGATTCTTCCTGGATATAAAAGAGGGCATATTAATGATTGTGTGGGTGGTGCAAAATTTGGATTGATTGAAAGTGATTCAGACTGTTTTTAAAATTGTCAGAAGAAATCAGTGGTGATTTCCGTCACCTTGCGGATTAATATGGGTGGGTGTATAGCCTCTTTGTAGCAACTCTCTGCCCAAACATATTTAGAGATAGCCCTAGAGTTCTAAATACAGTTGATAACTGAACTTTGATTTACATTAATTCAAACAATACAGCTTCACTTTGGTTTCTCAGCAATAACTTGCACAGTCAGTTCTGTTCACATTTAAGCTAACACACACACTGTTTGACAATGTTGCCTAATGCAATTTAACTCAGAGCAGGCTACTGTTGCTTTGTCTATAGCGGTGTACTAGACAGGGGGTTGGTTTCAATGGGAGGAGGGGCTAGAGGTTTACTTTCTAAGGAGATTTGTTTCTGTCTGGGGTGAGATTAGAGAGCCTTTTACATCGGCCTTAGCACAATGGTTAATCCGTCTTCATGTTCTAGATATTTTGTAACACACCCTCGTATTCAAGAACTAAAGTTTACGAAACGAGGTACTAGATACTCAAATGTGAAATATAGTACCGGTTTTTAATACAAAGATATAATGGAAAATTAGGTAGGAATCTAAAACCTTAAAGTAATTGGGAGAGGGCCATGCTATACCCCTAAATTCCCTTGGGTAAAAATCTGCTCCCATGCCTTATGAGACTTCTAAGTCAACGTTGTAAACGTATGATTTTATTGTAAGAAGAAGGAAAGAGTACCAACGATGAATTTTAAAGAAGCATCCAAGGTGTCACAGCGAAATCTCATATATGCTTACCCGTGCACTATCACGGAGGAAGGGCTGTACTACCAGGTTTTAATTGAGCTTCAACAATGTTTGTTTGCTTTTTCTTTGTCGTTTCAACTTTCCAAAATGTCTTACCTAAGATAGATGCAACTTTGTCCCTAATGTCACCCATACCTCTACATGTCAGTAAAAGGTTACTACGACCGTTTGGAGAGGATGAGGATGGGGTGTAATTGTGTAAAGCGTCGCTAGGACCACAGAGAGAAAGTCTTGGAACAAGCCATTTAGACTAGGGACTTAGTATCACCATGAAATCGCATGAACGGCTGACAATGCTGAATGACAAATAGACAATTACCCAACAAATACAAGTGGTATTGTCTGAGGTGTTTTATATCTGGCGTCCAAGGTGACTTACTATATATAGGCTTGTATCCCCAGAATACATTAAACAAATTGAAGGTGGATGTATAAGGTTGAAATAAAGTGATGAGCCAAAGGATGAGGCCAAAAAGGAAACAGTTTTCAAGTGCCCCCTTTTTCCCCTTTGCCCATCTCCCGTCCCCCATAGAGCCGCCACCAGCGCTAAGTATGGCGGGGACAATGTGCGATTTGCCATTGAAGTCTATAAAATACATTTTAATCACTGACAGGCCGATTGTTTTCAGTGAAAATGTACAAAATCGTCTCCAAAGTAAATTTAATTCCACCCTTGGCTACCACTGATGTCATTTCATCAGAGATTTTCAGACCAGAACGTAAAAGGGTAATAGTTTTGGCAATCCCATGAAGTAATTCAAATAGTGCAAAATTAGCTTCATATTTTGAAGGGTATAATAAAAGTATGCATTTATCACTGAATAAAGGTAAATAACTGCAGTCCACACATAACTGGCATACTCAAGATCACAAGTTGGACAAAACCCAAAAATAACACTATAATTATTGAGAGTTTAATATGTTGCACTCATAAGTTGTTTAATATAGTTTGTAAGAAATAAAATGGTTACGTTTACTATTGTTGCTAAAGAAAACTTTAAATTTATTGAATGAATATGAAGCGTCGTTGATTTTAGTTATGAATGTTTATTTAGGTAAGTAAACGATCCATCTTACAGCATTAAGCTGCCATGGTAACAAAGATGGTTTGAATGAAAACAACTCTAAAATAAGGAATTTCTTTCACGTGAGTGCCTTGTCACTCACAAAAGAACTTAAAGGAGAGAACAGAGTCAAGGCGGAGGGGTAGTTTTTTACATTTTTTAAAAAGTTACGGAACTTTGTAAACGTCACTTTTAACTTTACGGTTAGACAGACATTTGTTACTATGACAACGTTGTCGTGAAAACTGTTGGAGCACATAAATTACACCCAAGCTTATAACTTTTCACAAATATAGGATTCTTCATCACAGTCTTATCCTAATGTTTATTCTTTTTTATTATGTTTTGTATTTTTAAGATCATTTCGACCTATGATCCCGTAGTAAAAAGTATTTGACCCTGTTGGCTTTGGAAGAAAACTAGTTCTGACGTCACTTTTAAATGTAAATTAAGTGGTAACGTATATTCTGACTGCCAGTCCATTTCGATCTCATTATAGACATGTAATAATAGCCCTGACTCTATGGAATACAGCAACTATCACTATAGGCCATATATATGGGTCTTTGTAGTGGCCATCACAAGGGCACTTCATAGAAAAATAGGATGGAAGTATAGTTTCTTTGACGACGAGTAAAACAATTGATATCATTTTCATGAATTTTCAAGAATAGAATGAATAGTTTCTTGAAGGTAGTTTTCTTGTTTACTTGTGAATTATTCCGACCTTTCCATCCGCCGGCGATAACAATTGTCACCAACGTAAAATAACTTCCGGTGCAACAGTTTCAGTGCATAATTACGTTGCCGGTAATTTGGAAAAACATGTATAAGTTCCGAATAGCGATTAAAAAGAAACCACAAATTTTGAAAGTTGAGGGCGCAATTCAGCTTGCTTGGCAACCGCAGTTCAGTTCATTTTATTTCTCTCGTAGAACTATCAAGTTTGTTTTCATTAATCATATTTACATGTGGGATGGACGTGTGGCCAGGAAAACATCGGTGATGGTGAGCTGTTGAGGTAGGAGTGGTAGAATCGAGTTTTTTTTTTTTTTTTAGTCTTAGGGCTCGAGTCAGATTTGCGTCCTTGAAATCAAGACTTAAGTCTGACCGGTGAAATCTAAGAACTTGCTGAAGCTTAGCATTTGACTCAAACTCACGACATCGAAAAGATGAGCTGTACACAACACAAACAAGAATGAGAGAGTATATCTCTTGTTTCAATTGTTTCAACAGCAAATGGCCAGGGCCTGTCAGTTAAGGATGATTAAGTTTCCCACGCACTTCGCGTTAGGATTAGATCTACTCAAGTTAAGCCCTCCCCCTCCATCCCATCGACTTTTGAGTTTGAAGTCAGAAGATTCCATTTTTCATACTCTACAGCAACAGTGATTCTCAAACGCGGTCACCGGGCCTTATCATATTCGACATGAAAAACGTAGCAAAGTTGGAGTTAGGGCCAATGATCCCTGCTCATATGTATTTTAAATTATTTATTTTAAAGTCACTACTTGACTCTTTTCGACTATGTCCTCTTGAAGTGGTGCTCGGTTACTCAGACACATAACAGGCTGTACGGCATATTCCTTGTTAAGTAATATCTAGCCTAGACTGGGTATATTGTTTTGTGTACGGTGTTGTTTTGTACACGGTAGCATTTTGGTATACTTGGGTCTTACTAATGAACACTGGTGACTGCCGGGAACTTACCCTTATCCTAATTAACCCTAACCCCAATCCTGTCCTCAGCGGTCTTTAATGAACCCCAACGGTTACTACCCGAAAGTACCCGGCGGTCCACGACCGTCGTTAACCAGTGGTCCCCGGCTGTCTTTAGTAGGGCCGTTATGAGCAGGGGTACGCTGTCAAGTGCGTGTATTTCTGATGACAAAGCCTGTAGCAAAACTGTATTCTTGAAATATAATTTAGGGGCAGTTTCCCCCTGCCGCCCGCAGGCTGCGATCCTTAGTTGTGACAGTATCTTAGTTACCAAATTGTTTGATTTACACAAAAAACTCCTTGATTTACCTTCACTGGGCAATGTTTTTTTTCGGAAAAGTTATGAAAGATACATTCAATTCCATTACATAAGATCGACAAGTTTTTCAAGGGGGTTCCAAACCCAATTTACTTCTGTCATTGTACACACAAACCCGTGGAACTGGAACAGGTCAAATGTCATCTGGGGTCACCGGGGGTCAAATACTGGAAAACTTTTTAAGAAGGTAAGAAGCTTGGATAGATTTCATACTCGGTATATAGGTACAACAAAGTGAGAAGGTGTGCCGTATAGCTTTTGGTAGAGGTTAAAGGTCATCTGGGGTCACCAAAGGTCAAACACTGAAAACCTTGGATACATTTCATACTAAGTATCTGGATTCCTTATGGTGGGAAAATACTTTTATTTTTGGTGGAGATCAAAGGTCATCTGAGGTCACTGGAGGTCAAACTCTGAAAAGCTTTTCAATGCTTTATCTCAGTGTAAGATGCTTGGATAGATTTAATACTTCACATGGTGTTGCATTAAATTCAACAGAAAATTCACATGAATTTTGCGGATGTCAGAGGTGAAATCACCAAGTGCTAAAAGGCAAATTCCCAAGAATTCCCAATGTCAAATATAAGCACAAAGCTGTATCATTCCAGCACATTAAGATCACTTTCAACCAATGACTGAAAGAAATGGGGCAACTTGCAGAGATGCCAAGCATCTCAATTTTTGCTGAAATTATCTTTTATCCTTAGATCTGCCATTATGAAAACCCGCATCAAATGGGTTACCACTTTCTAATATTGCAGATTCTCTGCCTACAAAGCAGAGGGACAGTTGTGGAAGTTCACTAGATTCTTATTTGATTGACAGCGATTGTCCTTAGATAAGGATATGGAAATTGGAATTGATTAATTAAATGCTACCATGGGTTATTAGTTTTTTAAAGAGAACTAAGTAACTGATCATTTGGATCAAGATACCCTTGAGCATGCATGAATTGTGATTGCTTAAT
>WURT03662645.1:6136-16565 GCA_009936505.3 Holothuria glaberrima | reverse complement strand
GATATAGCTATCAATACTTATAAACCAGGAAAATGACTTTCTAAGCCAATTAGCAATTAAATCTTGTCCAACTTTATTGGGCATGTATAATCAGTGTCCTTACAGTTTGTTGTTATCCAGATTTTAAATTTCTAAACTTGTCTACCATATATTTCTAAAACTGTCCATATTTTGGAAATTGTTCTGTTTTCTTCTTAAAATACATTATTTATATCATGACCAGGGATTCCGCCAGAAACTCAAAAAGGGGGGGATTTATTACTGCTAAACCCCAAGTCCAAACATGTAAGTTCAAACATTACTGCATAAGTGACTTCAAGTCTTCTTAAGTAAGAAACCAAGATATTGACAATATTTTATTTTTATGGAAATGAAAAGGAGGGGATTTTTTTTTTTTTTAAATTAAGTGACCAGTTTTGTTCACACATTGTAAAAAACATAAAACTGATCAAGAAGTATTTTAAATTGGATGATTAGTATATAAAAAATCACAGAATATCCCGATTTTGCAACGTTAATTTCCATGAAAAGCAATTCTCTTACACACTTCCAACACTTAGCAAAACGTGAGTCATGTGTGCGTGAGCATGTTAAAAAATGCAACATAGGCCACCAGCAGTATCTATTCCGGGTCACTTCACTTGATGTTTTCATTATCAACGTAAGTTTTGAAATAAAGAAATTACAGTAAAAGGAAAAATGAGTGAAGAGTAAAGAAATTACAGTAAAAGGAAAAATGAGTGGCTTTAACAGCCTCCTCCCCTACCAACAGGTCGAGTTTAGGATGTAGGAAACATTTGGTGCCCTCTCTCCACCTCTAGCTTCGAAGTCTTCTTGTTCATGTTGAGTGCACGTTCTACGTACCGAAAAATTTGTAACTTTGGAGACAATAGTGTTTTCATTGTTTTACATAACAAAACTTTTCTATAACGTTATAATGAAATTCTCTCGTGATTTCTTTGGTCTCGTTTCGTCTTTTGGTTTCGATGAAGATAAAACGAAAACGATGATGGTGGCGTGTACGGTGTGTGTGTGTGCGTGTGTATGTTTGCGACGCTTATAGCCCGTTAACACGATATCTTCAGAAATGAAACTGACAGTTCTCACACTTTGTATGTAGATGCCGCATACTGGGAGGAAGAGGTAGATTGCTTTTGGCAGAGGTCAAAGTCCATCTGAGGTCACCGAAGGACAAATTCTGCAAACCTTGTTAAAACGATATCCCCAGATACGAAGTATAGGTATGGAGTGTACATAGCATGTAGATGCATAGGGCCTGTTTTTGGTTGACGTTAAAGGTTATCTGGATGTATTATATCAAGGGAAGGTTCCCGTTTCATTTTGAAGACCTGTGTCAAATATTACCTCAGGTCACTAGGGGTCCAGATATGAAAACCATACATATCTTAAGGTACGGCAGAAAGGATTTGCTTTCCATAAACTAGCATATAAGATAATTTATATGAAGGCGAAGAACTTTAATGTTTTGCTGGGGCCAAGGCCACTTAATTCATCAAAGGTCAGACTCTGAAATGCTTTTCAACAAAGTATCTCAAGAGGAAAGAATCATATGTGCTTTTTGAACTTAGCATGTAAATGCAAGTATGGAATAAAAATACCATCAATTAGAATTAGAATCAAATTAATGCACGCTCGTTGTTTGCCAGATTAATGGTAACAAGATACTTTAACCGCCTCGGGGTGAAGGAAATCACAACGTTGATGAAAGACACCTGATGTTTTCACATATGAGCAAGTTACGAAATGGGGAATCAAAGCGGATGGCTTCAGGGCCACGTGGCGTGTTCCACGTGTTTAAAAGTCACACAGGCGCCTTCAAATTCAATGTAACATTTGAATTCACTTTTATTATGTTCAACATGTATTGTGGTCTGCTTTGCCACTGTTGTCAGTGTATTTTAAGGAATTGCAACACGTTAGAGATAAAATAAAAACTTTGAAATTATTTTTAGCGTCATTTTACTTCTTTCGTTGTCTGGGTACTACACGGTAAAATATTTGTTAATTGCCAGTTCTTTATTCTGCACGAATCAATTATTTTTCAAATCATAATCACCAACAATCACCACCAACAAATATTTTTTAATTACTGTTAATTGAATATATTAGCGTTCCCTCATTGTGTAACAAGGGAAGTAAAACTTTCTCATTTCAAACAAAGTCCTTGGAGTGTGTCAATTTGTTCCGTTTCTGCAATGACATGGTTTAAGCTGTAATATGTATTACCGGCAATTCTATACTTTCAACTGGAGTCTCAGATTTATCGTTGCTACAAGGACTGAACGCTTATTATCCTCCTCTTCAAAAAATACGGAAAAGTTTGGTCGCATGGGTTACAGTTTTCAGTTATCTTTCCTAGAAGTATTTTGGTATTGTCATACTGCAAATGCCGGCAGCCATAGGTGGATGACTTTCATGCCCGCGTCAATAAGCCAGTTGGGTTATTTAGTACTTCCGGTGGGGTCACAAGGTCACCTGTACCCTGACAATTTTTCGCCTGTGTGCGCATGCGTATGATATACTTGCCCGCCCAGTGGACGTTCATTACGCCAACACAACATTAATTGTCTGTGTGCGTAATAAGGATGGCATGTGTGCGTCCAAAAAGGTGGGTATAATCGACATCTGCCAGGAAGGTAAGTGGTTCACTTGACCTTTGAGCCATCCCACTATCACTGTGTGAAAGTATTTTCCCAACTCGTCTATTAGAGTATATCCTCAGGATATCTACCGCTGTCCTCCTCCTTTGGACAAATTTCTCCAGTAATTACTAAACCTGAACCAGTGCATGCAGCAGCATTACATTACAAGAAAAAGTGTAGATATTTACCACTTAGCTTACCAATGTCACTTTTATTTAATATACAGCTCCACCATCTTCTAAATGTTTTACTGAACTTGCCAGACTTTAATGATTCTAGTATTTCTCTAATTTCTGTAACAAATTCAAGTGAATCGTTTTCAACCGATGCCACGGGCAAGGTCTGATTCTACAGCTAAATGATACACGGCTTTCGGACACCGACACGATAAAGGCCTTGGTTGTACTCAGTTACCACTGCCTCTTGTGGTCCGTCAGTGAGAAGACTGACCTCTTGAAACTTTGATGTTATATCTTGTACTGAGAAAGCGGACTCTCGGCACTTTTTCCCATTTCCATAGGTCCAAACCTGGCAAGCACAACTGATGATGCCACAGCTATCGCAAAAGATAGATTGATAGCCACCTGCTTCATCGCAGAAAGGATAATAAGGAATAGTTTGAGCGGAAACCGTTACTTCGGCGGTGTATTTGTCAAAATCTTCTATGACGACGTCTTCAGGTGTTTCGCAAGCATCAAAAATTGACCACGCAATTTCAAGCCTATGACAGCCGTCCGTCATAACTAGACCATCCGACGAAACGGTGATGCTATCGACTTGCTGGGTAGGTATGGCTACATTCGGTTGAAGAAACGGGTTATCTGTAGCTACATAGCTACCGAGTGATAGTTTGTAGGTTGGTTCTGCATTGGGATCCGTTCCAGTAAGCATCGGAATGTAGAACTGCACGGTGTCGGCCCGTGTTTCATACTTCGATATCCAATCAACTGGTAGTGTATCCTCAAAGGATGTAGCATTAATCTTACCATAGGCGATTGCCACAATGTGTTCTTTTGGCCCTATGAGGTCTTGGAACACCGGGTCGGTCGGAAGAGTCAGAAATTCTGTAAAGAGGTGAAGAGAGAGACAGGCATGAAATTAAACCACTTTTTGAAGATAGTTGTTTTTAAATGTTTCGAGCAATACACAAATATAGTCGTCATCTATTCTTTTTCAATCAGTAGCGAAACGTCCGATACCTTAGGTAGGCAGTACTATCGGCGTCGACGGAAAGTCTGCGAGAGCCCAGAGAGATCCCCCTTCATCGTTAGCCCGTATAATAGCTTTCAGTCACTACCTTCACATTTGAGCTAACGCGTTTTAGTTTTTTTTCCTAAATTTTTCTTAGAGATCAGTTAGACGTAAAATTTCATTGCGTTCGCTATGTGGAATAGCCCCACATGATCCTGGAAGGCTATACCGCACATACTGAAATAAAGATACAGGAAAGTACGTATCCGTGGGGCCTATGCTAAAAAACAACCACTACCCAAAGGTAATCTGAAATATTGCTCCATCTTTCACGCAGAGGGCTTATAAATCAAATAATTCTTTACACGAGATGGAAACATTCGCTCCTCAAGGCCCTCAACTCATGCTTTGTCCAACCTTCAGGAATTCAGTAAGTTATTTTTTATCGCTTCAACTGAAAAAAAAACAATGGAAGTCCTCTTGAAAGTTCCTTTTAATAAATGTATAGTTTTCATGGAAATCACTTTGAAATTGTATAGTAAAGAGGAGTCATCGTTACTATGTAGACTGAAATAAGCACGACTCGATGAATGCCAATGAGCCCTGCGCTCAAGAATGGACACAAATCAGGCCATTTTTAATGAAATTTCGTCAAATGTATGAAAAGATCTGGATGAAAATACAGACTAGGAGACTCTTACAGAAAATTTCCCTTCCCAATATCTGAAATCCAGGTTTTTGGGACCCAGTTGGGTTGGGCCTCTAAAAACTTGGCATTGTTTGCAATGCAAATTGTGTGACATGGATGAAAGAATAACCCTGCATAAGCGAATGATTCTACATAACTAGAAAGCCCAAAGGCTTAGTGATTCCCTTCTGCAAGAGGGCGATTTGTTACACTGCGTTCACCCCACAAAGTATTACTTCTTGACTACATCATTTCACATCTTGATCTCTGCTGACCACATGTGACCTTTGAACCACACCAAAAAGTGAGTAACAAAAAAATAAAAAAAGGGGTCTCAGGAAAGATTCGAACCCAGACCGTCTGCGTGAGGAACCGAGATTTTTTTTCTTTTTTATCCACTACGTCATCACTATTGCACTCGTTCCGCGTAAGGTATTTCTGATTATGTTATAGTCACAGCATCCTTTTCACGTGTTCATGATAAGGTAATATGAATTAGTATCATAATTGTAACAGTTACGCTTGTGAAAAAGTACATGTTTTTCTCCATGATATCTTTTTCTTTGGAATGGCAGAAAAATTCAGGCCCAACTTTCCGTTAGTCACAAAACGCCGGACGCAATTCAAAGGTATCGCCCACTGTCTTTTTAGCTTACGAGGTTTTCTTAGTTTCATCTCTGATGACCTCATATGATCTTCGACCTCCAAAATTCCTTAGGGTCCCCTCTCTCTTAGGGTAACACATCTCTATGCCAAGTATGAAAAAAATCCATCATTCCTGTCTTGAAATATCATATTTTTTCAAGGTTGTCGGGTTTTGACCCCAAATGACCTAAAATGACCTCTGACCTCCACTACAAACAATAGGGTTCTTCCTTTTTATATGATATACCAAGTATAAAGATTGTCCATTGCTATTTTGAGATATTATGTTTACAAGCAGTTTTTAAGAATTTCGTATTTTCACTTCCCGCTGACTCAGATAACCTTTGACCTTCACCAAAATCAATAAGATTCATCTTTTGACTATAACGCATCCACATACCAAGTATGGAAATCGCCCATGCTTCCTACCTAGAGATTTCGTGTTTTTGACCTCTGGTGACCTCACATGACCTTTGATCTCCACAAAAACCATAGGGATTATTCTTTTAATATAATAATACTATATCTCAAGTATGAAAATTATTCATCACTACTATCTTGATATATTGTATTTAAAAGTCAAGCGTGACAAACACACACATACATAAACACACGCACACTCATAAACACACAGTCTCCCGCGTGATTGCATAGAATCCTTTTGCTTTCAGCAAGGAGTCAAAAAGCGGGACTTAGCTCAAAACGGGAAGCTATGCAATGTAAGCTGGCACTCGGTCAGAGATATATAAACAAAGTGTTTGGGAGCTGACGCCATTAGTCAGCGCATAAAGCAACCGTAGTAGGGAATCCCGGGGCCGTCCTAGTATCTGTGGTTGGGTCCAGGGGCAAATTGTAAATTAAAGAGTCGGCAAATTGAGGGAAATGGTAGGCGAAGTGGACAGGGGAAACATAAGCTATTTGTGTTGTTACAGAAAATGTTGAAAATTGGTCGCCATTTGATCGCCATTCACATCACACTTCAACGAACTCAAGAGCGGAGAGATTCGCTTTTTTGACTAAGTTGTTCACAGTAAAGAGTTCAAACTTGTTCTGCTCTGGATAAAACTCTCTTCCCATAGACAAGAGTCAAGCGCCAGCCTTAAGCCAACATCCCGAAGGCTGGGAGGGGATGGATGGACCTTGCCCTGAATTGGACAACACTAGTCCGTAGTCTACTGATCTAGTATTTGGGTCGTTTTGTGATCATAATATCTGTCACTATAAATTTGGACTGTCGCCTCTTTGAAAAGTTTGATCTCATTCTTCCTCAAACAGTGGTGCTGGCATGGGGGCACGTGCTCCCCAATCGATATTCGAAAAGTTTCCCGAAAGTGTAAATATGAGCGGTAGGGTGAAGTGTGCTTCTGACTGAGTGATGACTTTATTTCAATTTTTTGACCGCAACTCGTTATCAAACTATCAACATTAAGTTCTCGCAGACCCTTTGAAAACTACCAAACTTTTCGCGCGCTTCCAGCTCACCACGTCACTGTGTCTATCAATAACGTCTCAAACGTTATCGCATTATACATCCGTGAGGGTTTCACAGTTAAAGTCTTTTGTGTGTGTGCAAATGAGACATTACGGAGGATTACAACATTGCAAGACTGAAAAGCAAGGGGATTTGATTAATGGAAAGATATATCGAAGAAAACTTAAAGCTTTTACGAACTACCAGACACAATACTCACCCTCTTATTGGCAGATACATTTTATTAGGGAATTGAAAGTGTTTCCATGTAGAGTCTGCACGCAACTGTAGCTATGGAAATAATTTTCAATGCAAAATTCCGGCGCTCTTCACGCTCATTTATCACGGATCACACTCAATATGCCATGAACACTGTGCAGTAATACATTGTTCTGCCTACAACGTTCCGAAAAACAGAGATGCATCACCAGCCACTCTACAGAGACCCCGCATGAAGAGAGGATGTTAGGGCAATTAAAGACAAGCCCTCGTCTCCCCAAATATATTTTTAATGTGGGGGTATCAATATTCTCAGTTGGTGAATGCACTTTGATTGACTTCAAAGTTTGAAAATTCAAAAGATGCGTAGTAGCCCACATTCCACACAATGCAGAGTGTTTGGATTACACATAATAGCCTTGCATGCTCATCAGGACATGGCATTGAGCATTAACATAGGTTTGTGTTTGTACAACGAGGAGCTTACACAGTTATTGGAGGAGCTACAAGTTGCTTAGTTGGGAGAATTGGAACTGTCGAAAGTGACGATAATTGCCCTTTAATATCAGGAGTAGCATATACTGTAAATTCGTATAATGTACCTATCGTTACACATTTTTATTTATAACAGGTGCCATGTTACAGCCAAAATGTCACTTACTTATGAGAGTTTCTAAGCACAGAATTAATTAAAAGATTTTCCAAAGATATCACCATTTTGCATCTAGGCCACCTAACATAAACAAAAATTTACCACAGGGAGGAGTTGTCACCATCCACTGAGACAACACGTCCTTTGGCCTTACACTCAACCAGAAATAAGAAAAAAAGAAAGTAGCACAAGGAACGTTAGCCTTCAAGAATATTCAAGGTTGAACTAAAATGACGTGCTTCACTAAGCTGGTTGTACTAGGTATCTGAAGTGCAACCATCCTCTGTTATTTAATGCCATGTATATTTTGCTAATACTAATGAAGTTATAGTAAATTTGGTATTTTATTACCAGACTTAACGGCAAACGAAGCTTAATGATATTCAGGTAAGGGTTTAAGCAAAGTATTTGTTCTGTTATGTGAAAGAGGAACTAAATCTAAGCATTCTGTTGCATTTGAAGCGATGAAGCTTGGCAACCGGAAGGTTCGGGGTTCGATCCCTGGCCCCTTGTCAAAGTAAGGAGGGTTTTTCATTAAAGAGCAATCTACGGTTTTCCCATCTGAACTGGCTTTTCAAATTCAAAAGAAACCAACTTTAATCTAAATTGTTGAGTTAGTTAGCCACTCGACGTGAAGTTGAAATTCATAAGCCACATAGGCTTCTCCCCCATTTGTGCCCTTCAAGGCCTGATAAAGTTCTCTATATGTTAGCAAGTGCAGATGCTACTCATGCGATCTACGTCAGCTTGAAGCAGGGAGGTGTTACTTTGAACGACTCCCTGGATTATATGATCTCATAACACCTTCCTTGTCACATTGATGGGCAATGCTTTGTTTTCTTTGTTTTTTTCAATCTGTTGTTTTGATCTTTGTCGTTCATATGAGCCAATGATCAACTCGTGTTTTAGGTACAAACTTAATCCACTCTAGAGAGTTAATTATGCCGAATGCTCTCCATACCGGTGTCCCTAGATAATGATGGACGGAAAATTTTGGTGACTAGCTCGTGTTTTAAAGTATAGTTTTATGCGCTCTATAGAGTTTCTTATGCCAAATGGTCTCCATAGCGGTGCCCCAGTTAAAAATGGTGGACGAAAATTTTAGCGACTAACTTGTGTTTTAGAGTACAATTTTATGCACCCCGAGAGTTTATTTTGCCAAATTTTCTCCATACCGGTGTCCCAAGTTGATGGTGGACGGACAACTGTAGCAACTTACTTGTTTTAGAATATGTCGTAAGTTTTCCATACCTTAGCCCAGGTACGATAATTTCAGAACTGTAGCGACAAGTTTGTTACACAAATATATCAGGAGTAAGACTTCCAACTACATTATTGAGCTGTCTACCATTTACATAAGTAACGAGTCTTAATTTGCAAAGTTTCCTGCAATATGTACAGTGTAAATAATTTTTATTACCCTTTAAACTTATATAAGAATGAAATATAGGCTGCCTTCTTAAAGTGAGTTGCTGTTTTACTTGTAAAGTATTACTTACCTTCATGACAGGAACTTTCTTGTAATTCTGCCAATTTTGCAGCAACCCTTTCTCTAGGAACAGCAAAGAACCCCCAGCGACCCTCCCAAGTATGTTCGGTGAGATCGTCTATGGTTAAGCTGCCAGCGTCTCGCGTTTGAACAAGAACCATAACAACGAAAATTGCGACCGGAAAAGCCATTTCGACCGACACAAACGGAACCAGAAAAACTATGTAAAGAACTTTCAAAATTCTCATACACTCTCAAAAAGGGAAGGTGTGGTGAGTGCGATTTTCGGTACTTCGTATAACCATTTATTGGATGGAATGCAGCGTGATTTTAATGCCCGCTTATGCCCGTTTTTCTGTCACATCAGTGCGTGCAAAACGATACTTCAAAAGAATAAAGTGTTATGCTCCGTTGGATGTCAGTATCCCTATGATTTTAACCCGTCCAAATTTAAGGTATACCAGTCATGCGTGCCTCTCACTGGGACGTGGATTAAACTTTCCTCTTTTTTTAGCAGAAGCCTGTAAGTGAAGATTTCGAGATGATAAAGTGACGGGGACTTGCAGAACTAACTTCATTTCCAAGGTGACCATTCTAAAATGAGGACAGTTTGCTAGAAATATTTTTTTCCCTTACTTGTGATTGGAAAGAGATACTCACGTATCATTGAAAGTTGACCTTTTTCTGCAACCTTAATGGAGACTATATAAAATGACAATGAGTCAGAATTCCCTGAAAAGGTCGTCTACTTAAGGGTCTTGCATCAGCCTTGTACAAAGCAGGTCAGTGTATTCCACAGCAAGGACGAAAGGGAAGGGAGAAAGTTACTTGTCCCATAATCAGTCTTGAAGGTTTGTGAGCATTTAACTTGAGGGCTGGTTAATTCAACAGTTTCACATCAAGAGCCTTATTGACAGGAAACGCTTGATACCATTTCAGAACATTTTACCTTTCACAATGTTGACCCGATCTGGGGTAACTCACCCGTTATGATGAAATGAAGATGTCGAGTGCTGGTCATTGTTACAGTCCTTTTAAAATAACCTTTGGAAATAAATTTAATTACTTGCCAAATGATATTCAGTTTGGTGTATGATGTCGACAGTTTAGGTTCCTTTCTGAACCAAAAGGAATCTACGCAATCACGCTTGCAAGTGAATTTTTGCATGCGTATGTAATTGGTGTAAATCGGGGACATGGGCGTTTTTTCCCCAGGCCAGTTTGGATACACATGCAAGTGGGGATATCCCCAATTGCCAAATGCAAAATTTAACATAAAATTGGATTTTGCACCCCAAAGATGTGCCCCAGTAAGTTTGAAGCAGTTTTAATTTTTCCCCATTTTCTTTGTTGTAAACATATCATTAGGAAACACACCATGCGGTGGCGGGTGAGTGCGTGTATGCGTGTA
>WURT03662634.1:0-18037 GCA_009936505.3 Holothuria glaberrima | reverse complement strand
ATCAGTGGCACTATCTAAGCGGAGCGCCACGATCAGTTGGCGCGGAACGTAGAAAATTATGCCAAAAATCCCCCCCCCCCCCCCCCCGATCACTGGAAATGACCCTTTCCAGGTTTTGCAAGGCAATACTATGACAACTGTCAGAAGTATTTCCTAAAAAATAAATAGGCCTATTGTAGAGAGTCTAGAAAAAGGTAAAGATTTCTGATTTCCAGATCTGCCTGGTTGATTTCATGGGGAAGGGGGGGTTATATAGTGTGCAGTATCCTCCCATCCAATTCCATGGGGGATATATACCCCCATCCCTCCCCCCCGGATCGCCGCTCGTGTTAACTAAATTGTGCTACGTGAATGTAAGTTTATAGAATAACGTCCAGTAACATTCCCCTTCAAAGAGATTTTAGTATTTTCTGCATGAAAGCATAAGTTTGTTCAAATAATGAATGTTCAGATACAAGTTACAATTCCTGGGAAGTGTCATTCCTACAATTTGGGTGGGGGTATTTTTTGCATACATTAATTGGCACCCTGCGCCTCAGCCGATGGTGGCTCTTCGCTTAGATAGTGTCCCCTATTGATCCTTCGATCTCATTTTCATATTTGTCTTGAAAATCTTCCTTAGCCTATGGAAATATACGTGCACAGCTGGGATTTTAAATCGATTTTTGTTAAAAGAAAGACGGGGCTGCTTACAGCACAAGCCCCCTAGGACCCATCCTTAAAACAGCATTTTTTCAAACCCGTAAAATTGAGTAATCGTATGACACCTCTCGAGGTCTCCAACGAGTATAACTCTTAAAATCATCTTAAGATATTATGTTGACATATTGGATATTTGGACTAGCTCAGCTTCCAGGTAACCTGCCGTAAGAGGTTGTAACGTGCAACACGTTCTGAAATTCGAAGAATTTCGACACACTTGCCAACATAGTACATTACATCGCTGTGGAGCCCCATGCTTGCACGAAGTTACCAAACTGCCAAAGCCCCATTTATTTGGTAAAAGTAGCGTAACAAAATAAAAAAGCAACTTGTTTCATACATTTATGTCATGCTTTAATCTCACAGTCTCGGTCCAACCAGAATCTGTAAGAAGGCGGTGTATGATGTTCAAACTGTATCAAAATTAGTTACTAAGAAGAAACTGATTTTATTTAAATCTGTGTATAGATAACTGAATCTTTATTTAACATGCTCAGTACACTTCATACATTACCCAAATAAGCTGTCCCAATCAGGAGCCCTCACAGCTCCCTGTCCCAATATTCCTCGAAATAGAGTCCCTCAAGCTGGTTAACGCCGCACAACTTGCAATATCCGCTTCTTGCCCTCCAATAGTTCTTTCGCGTTGGACGCTGTCTCGGAGTTTTTTCCATAAGAACCCGCGCAGCAGGCTCCTCCTGTCTTCTCCCTTTCCCTCCAACCCTCTCTTCTCTTCCTACCGACTTGAAAACCCAGAATATGTGCCACTTTGCCATAAACAGAAAAACAGCATGTTTATCTCAGTCGTGCCACCTGAATAGATGATGATGATGATGATGATGATGATGATGATGATGATGATGATGATGATGATGATGGTGATGGTGGTGGTGGTGGTGGTGGTGGTGGTGGTGGTGGTGGTGGTGGTGGTGATAATGATGATGATGATGATCCCCTAATAAGTATAAGAAATATCCGTTCATCCCATACCCTTTCCCATTTCACGCATTAAAAGAACGGAACCCTCCATAAAGATGAGCCCCCTACCCTTCTCCCTGTATTGTCACAGTCCACGACTCAGTCACGCTGCTTAGCGCTTGTTGACCGCTGTATTGACTCCATGATCACCATATTTCCCACTGTGGTCGAAGTTACGCAATAGCAGACTCATTGTGAAATGTACCTGGGGAATCGTGGAAATTGGCAGTATAAACAATAGCCATACGTCATTGGCCTATTGTATATACTCACAGTTCCCATGATTCCTTGGGTGCATTTAGCCAAAGTCATTATAAGCATAGACCACGGACTTAAATACATGGACACAGGATCACGTGACCAATACGGTAGCCACCGTTCGAACAAAATTAGGTGTACCAAGATGGCCGCAGGGCTACTACAATTTTCCCAATTTGACGATGAATCTGTAACATTTCGGAAAATACAAACATCAATCTGTCAATGGAAGTACAATGTCACAATCCTGCATTCTTTTTGCTGAATTTGACCTGAGCTTGCATTCTTTCTAAAATATTACAAGTTTCTCACACAATCTGCCAATACTGTGCCACTTGAGTAAGTCCAAACTTTCATATACAAGCAGAACAGCGGCCATCTTGGTACGCCTTTTCCCACGGACGGTGGCGAGAACTTACGCATAGGACGTTAGCACCTGTGGCCGTAAGTTAGTGTTAGCCTAGCCTATATGCTCTGTCCATGTATAAGAAGTCCGTGGTATAGACTTCAAACTTAAAATGGAGCGTCGAGTCCTTGTAGAGGTCAAAATATAGGGTGGAAGTGCTGATCACTGCTCAGTCTTTTTGAAAACAAGCAGGCAAAAGTATTAGTTCTTGCTATTTCGGAATACTGTTAATTTAAGAAGTACCACTCCTCAACAAAATTCCACTTAACTTAGAAAAGTCACTTTTTCATCGCAGCATTCCACATATGTACAGTACTTGAACATGAACGCACAATGACTGGTTTTGCAAGTTCATGGACGTTCATTGGTCAGTTTGCTACATAGAGCAGGATATAATAAACCTGCTCTATGGTTTGCTATGGTATCTTCAAGTGACGCACTTTTATATGCGCGTTCAATTTCTCACGCGCTCACAACGGGAAAGCAATTAGCGCGTTCGTTTTCCGGGCACGCAGAAACGAGCGTCAAGTATTCCGTATAAAATGCACAGAGAATTTTGTTCTGCGGAATGTGCGCGTACGCAGCGGCTCACGCAAGTCACGCTAGTCTAACAATGACATTTTCTGTAATGCGTGGATATTATTAAACGCACATCACCGAATAGAAAAGCGCGTATGTCAAATCCACATTTCCGTCCCGATATTTGCGTCTCCATGAGGAGTCAATTTCCATAACAGTGTAGGTATAGAAGTTTGGTATCTATGCTTATAATATCTTTGCATTTAGCAATAATTCAAGTCTATTATCATCATACCCCGTGGAGCGGACGAAGTTTTTTTTTCGTTCAGCTTATCGCTACGAAAAACTAACCGGTGGGGGCGGCGGCCACAGAGAGCTGCTACGTAGGCTACTATCATCATTGCTGGTCCTGCCATGCAGAACGAACTCTGTTTGCTCAGCCCTAGGTAAGGTTTCACAAACAAGGATATGACAGAACAGAGAATTAGGGTGTTCAGGCTTACGTCACTGGTTGGTATTGATTGGCATGGAGCATGCGCAAGACCACACGCGTGTAAGTTAGGTGTTGCGCGTGTAAACGCTTGCGCTGTTACACGCAGAAAGAAGGCGAATTGGAATCTACCTTTCATTGTGACGACAGTGTAAGCGCGCTTCACCAACTCTTTTGAGGCCCAGCCGTGACGGCATTTGTTTGTTAACACTGAATGAGTCTATATGCCGTATAGCCTGCTACGTAAAACAATGTTCACCAGCAAGAAACTTTCTTTTCGTTATCCCCGTCAGTTTTTTGTTCCATTAATGTAAACCATTTCAAAATGAAAAACCTGGTGAAGTCGAAACTAAAGGCTATAGCTGACTAACTAGACCACCTGTCCCAAGGGATCATGGTGTCTTACCCTGCCACTCCTTTATACCTCAACACAACCCTGTACACGTATATAGCTATGATGTATCCACAGGGGGATGGAGGATGTTTCGATTCATTTAAATGTAATCAACTTTTACTGTTGATGCTGTCCAACGTCAGTAAAGGATATTTTCTTTTTTTCTCCTCCTCCTTTGACGGCCGTTGCATCATTACCAGCACTTCGCCCGATTAGTGACACTTTACAGTCGCCCAGTCCACCGTGACGGAAGCCACGGCCATCAGTAAGCGAAGCATTAACAAGTTTGACTGCGGTTTGTCCTCGTTTTGAGGGGGCCACCCCCTTCGTAGCTGTCTTTCAAGAAGAATTATGTCCGGTGTTGGAGTAATCAAACAGGATGCTCAAAAGATTGTGAAAAAGTCCAGCACGAGAAAAAACGGCCCATTTTAATCACACCGCAAGGATTCTAGAACATGAAGATGATCTTACTACACAAGTTGTATCTTACAAAGAACCTGTCAGCTCGAATGTGTGAGAGAATTTACAGCATGTAATGTTCTGTCATAAATTTGAGCTGTTGACAACCAAGCTTTAAATTAAATGGAACATGTAACAAATTTTACGCAGTGAGAAGATCACATAAAATGTAAAGGCACATGAAACGACCAAAGCTTCCCTGCGATATTTTTAGGGTGATTTCATTCTTAAGTTGTAGTGCTATTTTTCAGGCCAATCAGTGACCTACAAGCGAACCGCTAAAAGGAAGGTTCATTTGTTCCGCTGTGCTCTTGCGCAATTTATAGCAGGCAAGGAGACGTCAGCAGTCTTTGTAAGGGCTAATCTATATATTACATGCATCGAGCATCTTTGCGGCAAGTTACTATTAAGATCAGTAGATAGAAGTATTTATTGGCTATGTGGGATTGCTTTGTGTTATACATTGTTAAGTCATTTCAACACAATGGAGCAGGATTAAAGCACTCCTTACTGCCTTATCAGATGTTATACCGGAAAATATCCGACATTATGAACCGGTGAGCTGTGTGGTACTTTATATCTCTGAGACTTCACTTGGAATTATCTCCTATAAACATGTCGAGAGGACAGGGGATGTTTGTGTACTGGTTTGTTTCTGGATGTAAATGATTTAAGAAACACTGGTGATAGAAACCTTCCGTAATACGTGCACAGGAACAGGAATATCAGCATGGATTTATTATACTTACTAATGGGCTATGTTCAGTTAGTGACTACGTGAAGTTTCGCTTGTTAATACATTGGATGATCTGGACTCTGGAAAATTCAGAGACATTTATACCAGCAGGTAAGATCTTTTCGTTTTTTTTTTTTTTTATTTATTTATTTATTTTATTTTGCTTTTTTGTTTTGTTTTTTATTTATTTTTTTTTATTTATTTATTTTTTGCATAGCCTATTTAATATACGGTTTAACCTGCCTGTGGGTGGTTTAATTTAGAGTGTTGAATAACACATGTTACTTCGTCTCTACACTAAAAACCATTCGTGGTATAAATCTCTACTTCTGTGAAAAGTTTTCTTTAAGTTTTTCGGTGTTTGACAGCTCCTGTTTGAAATGCACAACATGTTGAGGTACACCATATCCTTTCGGATGAGAGGGCAACTATAGTTTGTCTGATGAGGGATGTCTAATCGTTGCTGTGGTAAATGAAGGTTGCCTAGATCTAACCCAGGAGACCTTTTTATTCTTCAACAGTCGGGCCCGATATCTCTCCATCACACGCTATATTCACTTTTCTCTTTTATATTTTCGTTACTCCAGTTTTGTTTAGTAAAGTATTGTACGCAACTCCCCTTTGTTTCAAAAAGGTCTCCTCACAGGCCCTAGCTCTGACATCTGGCTCAGTGGGTCGTTGAAAGCACACTGACAGCCGGGAGCAAGGCAGGTGTCTGGGTAATCCCCATTATCAGTGCTTCTAGAGACGCCCCTCCCCTTCAATGTGACAAATACCGAACCTGACGTATCTTGCTTCAACTTCTTCACGTACTGTTTTTACAGGACGAAAGTTGAAGCACACCCACCCCACTAGCAATGTTATCCGTTATCCCTGTAATAAACCAGGGATGAAAATCCCTTTCTATTTCAAAGTTGATATTCCCACCTCATTTTCTACGGGAATGCGCATGCGTGGCCATCAAGTAGGCGCACCCTAGTTACGTTCAGACGGTGTAGGACTTTAGCAACCCCAATTACTCAGAGATGTTATTCGTGTAGATCGATTATTTGAATGAACACTGTAATAAATCATGGTTAAGACGGTGGTTGCAGAATAAAATGGGAAAACATTAAATGTCACACTTGGATGAGGTGAAATAAATCGTAATTTTTGTTTCACTTATAGAAAAAACAAAATGACAAGTGACCAAACTCTTTAAAATCTTGACAATCGTTGGTGACTAATCTTGAGGAAGACAAACTTTTCACCGTAACATCAAAACTTAGAGCGAGTGGGTGTGGTCGCAATGAATGAGTCAGTATGCATATAAGGATGACGTCACGTATAGACCGTGCAAAGACTTTACTTTACGGGTATTGACAGCACCCACGATGCCAGCAAAAACTTAACAAAACATATTTCATACATCTTCAACGGTTGTTAAAACTTTGTTGTCAGATTTCACCACGTGTAAGGATAGTTGGATTTAGAGTTATATATACGGAAGAGGTTAACTTTTGTGTTACATTGTATAGATTGCTTGTTTCATTAACTCGGTTGACCAAACAGTGCAGGAAGATGCAGGGAAGGAAAATAAAATGCATGCATAACTATGAGATGTATGGGAAAAACTTAAAAGAAAGAACTTTTCCAGTGTACCATTAACGCAATTATTCCCTCTTAAACTTGCTGGTATAGTAAGATATTTACATGCCCAGTTACTAGTTTTAATAAAAGCGTACAGGACCCATTTTATTCGAAGGCTGAGGTCTTTTGCCCAAAATTAAAACTACGTTTGCCCAAAAATAGCATATATTTCCCGGTAAAATAGCACACCTTTCCGAATGGGAGATTGCAGCCCCAACCCCTCTTCGTGCACCTATGCAAATTTATGATAATTAAGTACAGCAAAGTGTTCAGTGTATGCTGTTTGGATAAACTTTCATTTGCTTTTAAAACGAAGCACAAAAGATGCTCAAGAAAATGATGGGTATCGCAAAGAGGACTGTCCATATGGGAATTTCTCTTCGCGAGTCTCCTTAAAACTTTCCAAGAAATTTGCTCATTTAAGCACCCAAGGGTAGTTAAAAAATAAATGACACACGACTTAAAGGCGGCTTTTAATGTGCTAAAACATAAACGTATTGATGGAGACCGACGTAGACTTCCTGTAACAAAGTAACCGTGTGGAATAAATTCCCGTGACAACATTACGTACGTACAAGTTTGTTTATGTATACTGTGGTATATAGGAACTTGCCTGATGAATATTTTACCTCATTGAAAATTTCACACCGCAACGAAATTTCGAAAACAACCCACTAGGGTCATACATAAATTACAATGAAACAGTCCTTCCATATAAAGTGTAAGGTCTCTTTTCTGACACATACCCAGCACGGTACGCCGGTTATGTATTCGTACAGACTCAAAAGGTCAGCTCTTTCTACTTCTGACAAGCCGTGAAATGTATGTTGCTGTAATACATGGAGCCCTGTGTCCAGAGTTTTCAGCCAAGATAACTATATAGATATTAAAAAGGTTTCATCTCGATGATTAAGCCGGATGGCTTGAAGGGGGAGCTTTGAGAGCAATCCAGGGAGACCACTTGAAGGTAAAGAACATGAAAATGGGACGAGGAAGTGCTCGATAGACCATTAATCTGAGGTCCTTGGTATCCTTGGGTACCATTGACGTTCTATTTAAACAATAGGCTATATATGCTACAGGACTCTCTGGTGATAGAGGAACACTGGCAACGGTCGGAAAGTATGTTACTGCAGATGTATTTTATAATTGGAAAATAGCCTAGAGTTTTTGCAGAATCACTTTGAGGCCTCATGAGGTGGGCGGAAAGATTAAAGAGGGGCAAAACAACTCCCAGCATAGGGAAACGATAGAGCTCGTGTTTACGCTAGAGGTAAATTGAGAAATACAACAGATTGCGTCTTGATAAATGTAATTGATAGTATTTTGGTGCTATAAGAGCTTTTTACATTTTATGTAGCTTTAAGGGGAAAATGCGCCCCCCCCCCCATTTGAATGAGTTGCCCCGTCATCCTAGTTCAGGAATGGCTCTGATCAATCTTGTGACAATATGTTTCTTACTCATTTGTGAAATTCATGTAGAAAAACTCCTTGGTTTTACCTTCAATATTCAATGTTTGTATACAGAAACATAATGACAGATACTAATGAGCAAAATAAGAGGAAATTTGTAGTAAAATTTAGCAAACTTTTGAAAATAATCTTCGAGTGATTGCCATCTCCCTGTTCATTCAGAGATGTCGTTAAAGCATTTCTTTCAGGCTAATACGACGTTTCACCGATGGCGAAATTTCATCGTATTCTATAGCATGGTTAGATTGACCTTGGTTCCTGACCTTGATCAAAGCTGGTTGTCCAGACTTTAAGCATAAAGAAAGTTAAAAGACGTTCAAGTTACCAAAAACGATAAACGTGGTTTTATAAGAAGCCGAACTTCATTAGGTGAATCATACGTTGGACTTCTGACGTTGATAAATCGTCGATGTTCTGGCGTCAACAATTTATCAACGTTGGATGAAAAGTACATTTTCGACGTTGTATTTCCATCGTGTTTACCAACATAGTCTATGTTTGTCTGGGCAATAATCTAACCTAGTCTTCATGATGATGTATGAATCAACGCTGAATATTTCTTTAATTACTTGATATTATAATTTTAGTAGGAAGCGTTGTCTTCATTGCTTTCCTTGCTTTCACGGTCAGCTTGATTTGAGTCTTCGAGTCAATGTC
The DNA here is from genome assembly GCA_009936505.3 of Holothuria glaberrima. Taxonomy (NCBI): domain Eukaryota; kingdom Metazoa; phylum Echinodermata; class Holothuroidea; order Aspidochirotida; family Holothuriidae; genus Holothuria; species Holothuria glaberrima. The sequence goes on along the minus strand of WURT03662634.1, from coordinate 9,336 downwards.
ACTCAGAGTAGAATGAATCAACGTTGTATATAAGGTGCCTCAATGTAACAGGAACGCTTTGACGTTGCCTTCTCATCGTGTTTGCCAACGGCAACTAATATGGAAAAACATCACTAAGTAAGAAGCTTTTGGCTTTTTATCCAACTTTCCTCAGCCTTTTGTGCCAGCTGGATCCAGCTTTTTATTTTAATTGATTCAATTGATCTATCATACATTTCTACAATTGCACATACTTTGCAACGTTGTTAGGTGAAGATAAGTTGAATGTAATCTACTCCTGATATTGGTACATCTGCACAAATTGGAAACAAAAAGGGAAATCTCCAAAGTAAGATATGGATTGTACAACATTTGGCCTTATGTTAGCATGACTGTTCTACCGGAAACATCTCTTTAATGACTGCACAGTTGTACAAAAACAAATACACCCAATAATGTCAATACATCACAGGAAAGAACATTTAGTTCTACACCGGTACCTCGTGGATAGCATGTTTATACACCTTGCTCGGTTGTCGAGGTATAGGCTATCACAAGTTTTATGTTTTACAAAGGACTTGGTGATAGTTCCTTTAAACAAAATACACACAAACCCTTTTGGTATATAAGTAAGTGCGAGACTTACCAAAGCCGTATTGTACGCTTCCTTTGCTATTATTTGGAATATGATAATCTACATATAGTCAGGGGCGTATATACATTAATTCCGGGGGGGGGGGGAGGTGAACTATTTTGGGACCAACTACGTATCTTGGAGACCGACTCCCATTGACATAGATGTTCGATCCGAATTTCCTAGATAATTACAATTTACAGGACGGTACTAATAATCAGAGGCGTACGGGACTCTTCCAATTGGGGGGCAGAAAATTTTTGGCCAGAATCTCAAAATGATGCCCGAAATTCGTTGCATTTCAGGTGCATAAAGATAGAACACTACAGCACTACATGCGCGCGAAGCGCGCGAAAGTTTTTGAACATTTTTCGGGCATTCGGTCAAAAATTCGTGAACTCAGTAGAAAATCCCGGCAATAGTTTCACTTTTACTTCATTTCGCCGAAATTTCAATTTGAGTAAGGTATCAAATGTTGCTCATGTCTGGTTTACCAGTCTACTGTTACAATGGCATACTGACCTGGCTTTGAGACCGACTTTTTGGCGCTCAGGGACGGACTTTTGATTTTCACGGGAGGGTGTCACACCCCCACACCCCACCCGTATTTAAGTCCCTGTATATAGTTTAAAACAAGTAATATGTCTTATAGACTTACTGAAAGACTTCGCCCATTGACAGGAAAATCTTGAAAGTCTCAGGTTATCATTTGTTGTCTGTTGCATGCACGCCATATGTCTTCTTTTTGTTTTCAGTGGCGGGAAATAATTTCTGTAGTTGCGATACCTGACAGGTTAGTTAGTTAGATGAGGTTTAACGCCCAGTTTCCAACCAATTGGTTGGATACCTGACAGGTAAACATCTGCAACTGTTGTCGTTGCTTGATTATCGACAAAAACATGTATTGTACGTTTAAGTGCGATGTTGTCGTACTCCGGTACTCAGAAAGATGCATCGACGTAAGTCGTAATTAAAGATAGGCACTCATCACCCCAAGCACATTTTTGATTGGAGGCTACATCAAAATTCTCAGTTTGCGACTGCTCCTTCATGAACATCAAAGTTTGAACAGTTGAAAAGTCACTAGATGTAGAGTAGCTCGCATTTCACACAATGGAGAGACAATGATCTGATTTCACAACTTAGGACCTTGTATACTCACCAGGACATGGCCTTAAAGCAATCAAGTAGGTTTATGTCCCCGTAAGGAGGAGCATAAGACAGTTTTGGAAGAAGTTAGAAGTAACTTAGTTGGGAGAATTGGAACTGTCTGGGATGACGAAATTTGCCCCATAAGGTTATTGGGCGTCGTTAAGAGACGTATCTTGGTTTGGCTTGGTGGCTACTGCTTGAATGAAATGATTTTGATTGACTTCGTAATCTGGTAATTTTACATTGCTCTTTGGAGAGTATCAACAAGCACTAGATCCACCTTGACGGATGTACTGGTCGCTTTCATGAGAAGATCGTCGGTTAGGTCTGGGAATGGGGTATTTCTTTTGGAATGCTTTGGCTTTGCACGCTATGTAGTTAACTGATTCTGTATTTTGTACCAATATTTCAGTATCTATAGAGATATAACCCTTGTGATCCGCCACTTCGAGGAATCTTGATTTCATCACTGCCTGTTACCTCCGCGAATATGAACTTAAAACAGTAACACATTTCACGCTGATCTGAACAGATACATAAAAGAATAGTCCAAACCCAAATTTATTTTTGATATAATACAGAGAAACTGATTCCAAGCATTCTGGTGAAATTTTCATTCAATTCCCATGTTCGGTTCTCAAGATATTAGCAACTGAAGTTATCACATTTTCTACCAAAGGTCAACTTCTAGCAAACAGGTGTGATGTCATGGCTTCACATTGAGGACCAATGTTCTTTATTTATATATTTTTCATCCTATTGTTTTGACCTTGGATTGATAAGGGTTGCTATCTTGCCCCTAAGGCATATAAAGTTTGAAAAATTTCCCTGCTCAGGATGCATTTATGGTATGAAGATTTTAGAGTTTTGTTTTGTTTTGTGTAAATTTTAGAAGAAAAACAAAACATTGCCCTTCAATGTGAAAACATGACGTCACACCTGCTTGCTTTAAGTTCACTTTTGGAAGAAAATTTGTCAATTTCAATTGGTAGTATCTCAAGAACCGAACATGGGAAATGAATGAAAATTTCACAGAATGCTTAGAATATATTCCTCTTTAACATATCAAGCATAAATTTAGGTCTGGACTATTCTTTTAATGCGATATTTATTACAGTGTTAGTAACAAAGGCATTGAGGTATCAGGAGGTTCTAAGCAACCTGTAGATTAAATGAACAGCTTTCTGACTTTTCATCTTTAGACTGGGACCTCTATAGACAAGGATCGTGATGGACCAGGGCCTTAATAGACCGGGATCTTTTCAAACTGAGCCAAAAAGATTCATTCATGTGCAAAGAGACAGAAGGATTGATTGAACATTTTCAATTCAATAACCGGTAACTCTTCCCGTCAGCCCTTGTCTATCCTGAACAATTTGCCTAAGGTATGGAAATAGACGGAAAGGTGAAAAATAGCATAAACCATGGAAGTACTCCGAGGTAGTACTGTGGAGAGACATAGTGGCAGCTGCACGTAAGCCTGTCATCATTAGCTTCCAGTTAAAATTCTACAAAAAGCACTTGGGATTGGATGGCTCATTCAGAAAAGTTGTTTGAATTGGCATTAAGGGGATTTTGATTGGTCCTGTGAGAGATTTATGGTTGTCTAGCGGCGTGCTTAAAGAGAGGCACAGCCCCCCCCCCACCCACTCCTTTGGGAAAACACTCAGTTGGGGATCTTAGTACAGGGGAAGAGCGAGAGTGAGACTGGGGGTGATTGAAAAGACAGAAGAAACACACAAAACTTAAAATTATCCAAGCGTGTCATATAGTTTTGCCGTTAAGTCTTTAAATTTTCCGTACAGCATTGAGTAGAACTGCAGTGACGAATCGTCTTGTGGCTTAGAATGCAGCTCCCAGCAATCTGGGACGTTGACGAATAATTTTTCATAATGGCGACCAATGCATGATACTAGACACATTCAAGTCAGTTGTGCTGAAGAATTCAGTTTTTTGCAATCTAGGGTGTTTGGAATTCCAATTTTTTTTACTTCAATACTAACCTCGGTCGGGCTGAGGTCACCTTTGGTCCAGTACAGCACACTTTTTTGACATCTACCCTATGGCAAATTCCTGAACCCGCCCTCATATGAGGATTTTGTTCGGTCCATTCGCTGTTAGGAATACATGCAAAATGTGTCTCAGTTATGTCCTGAATGAGCCGGTCAATGAGGTGCAACGAGATGTTTATCCATTGGCGGGCGGAAACAATTCACTGCGCCTGCAGTAATGTCTCTTGCAGTTTTTGAACTCTAACGCCTCCTTAACCCCCACACTATTATGGGTTTTCCTTTTGTAAGAAATGGGGTTACTGCACCCGAAATAGCTCTCCTGCTTAAGAGTGTACGTGTTGAAAGTAATAACCATGTAAATTACGCTGCCCATTATATTCACCAATGACGAGAAAACTAGTCCTGTTATCGGTGAAAACAAAGTAGGCCCATATAAAAATCATTCATTTTATGGATGTTTTTGCAGTTCATCAGCTGGTTCTTATCAACCTGTCCATAGGCTTAGGAAGCTGTTCAAGACTGGGGGCTGAACCTTGTTTCGGATCGCCGTCCTGGGGGAGGGTTTGAGGGGAGGGGTGTCCCCCTCCCTTTTGGAAAATTTTTTGATATTATAGGGTCCTTGGATGCAATTTGGTGCATCATTTTGGAAAAATTTTAAGGTAAATTACTGCAAAATTTCGACATTTGTTGGTCCCAAGATGCAATTTGGTGCATTATTTTGGACAAATTTAAAGGTTAAACTACTGCACATTTTTGACATTCTTTAGCCCTTTGGAAAATTTTTTGATATTTGAGGGTCCTTAGATGCAATCTAGTGCAACATTTTAGACAAGTTCTAAGGTAAATTACTGAATTTTTTTTATTTTTCTTAGCCCCTTGAAAATTTTTTGATGTTTGTGGGCCCTTAGATGATATTTGGTACATTATTTTGGACAAATTTTTAAGGTATATTACTGCACATTTTTGAAATTTCTTAGTCCTTTTGATATTTGGGGGTCCTTAGATGCAATCTGGTGCATTATTTTGGACAAATTCTAAGGTAAATTACTGCAAATTTTTGACATTTATTACAGAGGAGACGAATAACCAGATAACGTGTTTACGTGCTTGGAAAGTGGGGGCTAAAGCATATTTCAGCCCCCACAAATTTCGCTGGGGGCTATCGCCCCAGCCCCCTCCCGCTTCCTACGCCCTTGAACCTGTCGTTAACAGCGAATTTCACAAAGTCTGAAGAAAAAATCTGATCTATACAGCCTCTGGAAGCAATTTTCGGCGGTCATATTATCTTATATTCCAGAAGCTCCAGGAACTTAACCCCCACATACACCTCGCTAACGCAGGCCTCTTGACCCCACGTGTGCAAACTCGCGCTTTGAGCTCGTGTTGCACCTTTGAGGGGCCCTTGTGACACCCAATTTCGTTCCACCACTTCTTCATACTCGGGGGTGGGGTTACATGTTTTGCCCCACCTCCGAAATCCTGCACACGCCCAAGTGGTTGTCCTATTTGGGTCTCTCGCTGCATGCCTTAGATGTTTGTTCATTGAAGTTTTCGGACTCTGAGGTGGACACACGTGACATCCATTGCTCACAACCCTCAGCAAAATGGTTAAAGACCGGGATTACACTCTTGTCTGTAGGATGGGGGACGTTAATGGCGGTCCCAGTAGCAAGATCAGGAGCCAGTTCTGTACGTCTGCCTCCTCATCCCCCGAACACTCGAAAAAAAGTCTGACCGGTTTCCATTCACGATCTTACTCAAAGGGTGCTTGGTGAGCCTGAAATAGGGTTCCTGGCTCGGTGCTAAAGAAGTATTTTAGTCAAAGTTTATCCTGAACATCTTTCGTCATACAGAAACAATTTCTTTTCTTTCATTTGATTTAAGACCGGAAATTGAAGCCCTACATCCCCTCTTTTTTGTGTCTCATTTTATATCTTCGACTTGATTAAACAAATCTCGTTGCTGATCACACTCTGGTGATTTGGAGTTTGGCCACTTGTACTTGTGCAAACAGCAGGGCTCTTCTGCTTGCTTACTTTTAATTCTTTTCTCTACTTTCGTGTTAATTCTGTCACGATGTGTTTTAATATTTGCCCGAGATATACGTCAAGGGACGTGGAGTAACCATTGAAAAGCGTGAACAGCACGGTGTCGTAAAAAGAACAGGACAGATTTGTGAAAGTAGAAAAGTAAGTTCATGATTGCATAGTAATTCATCTGACACAAGAATTGTTTGCACAAATACTTAATGACACGATGTGGAAGTGAATGTTTTATAAGATAGGCGTAGGCAGACTCTTATTTATAACAAATAGTACAAAAAAAGTTGAGTAAAATCCGATAAGAGGAGAGTCCAAGAGAAATGTCAACTTACCGCTTGAAAGATAACAAGAGGTGTTCCTTTAGTCCTGTACTATTTGAGGTAGGTATAGGAATAGGATGCCAAATCGGCAACAACACATTCACGCCAGCCGGGCCGCATGCCATGCAGCACTGGGCCTGTAGGAGTAGGATCCTTGCCCGATGTGACTATTTCATTAAACTTACAAATCTACCCTCAAAAACCTGATTGTCATAAAACTAAAATACACTTTGGTATCGACCTATCCATACCACCTCTTCCGAGTCCCAATCTTTATACAATGCGGTACAAGACTCTACAGTCTATAAAACCATTCCAAGAACAACTAAAGCTACATTTTGTGACCTCATTAGTTCTTTCATTTATCAGTTCATTCATTCTGCGCGTTTCACATTTTCCGAAAAATTGTCAGCTTTTCAGTAAGTTTTCTTTTTCTTTTCATTTAAGACGGGTGACTCTACATAAAGTTTTAATTACTTACCTTGGGTCTCTGTGGTCTCGTCTTGTGTTTAACTTGCGCAGATTGAATGCGCATTATGAAGTCCTTTAATATGACGTGGCTTCCTTCGACCGCCCCTGGGAGTTTTGAATCATAGAATCGATCAACCACCCCGTGAGTAACTCACCTTTGAAAGCAAAAACCCAGAAGTACAACATGAGTTCAAATTAGCCCAACAGCCTTAAGCTGGTATGTTATTTCAGTCTTAATTAAGCCAATCGATGGACTTTGAGTATTTTCGTTTTTCTGGACGGAATTATGACACTCCAGTTTAAAAAGAACATGTGTAACACAGGGTCCCCTAAGGGTGGTAGAAATGAGTTAGTCGACCATCGACTGACAGAGACAGAGCTGGAGGAGGGGATAAATGAACATTCATTCACCCTTTATAGGGCGTAAATGAGTTAATGTTGGTATCGGAGTTAATGAGAATGGTGATTAGAAACGAGTCATTAGAGATGAAGACAATTTAGGCGCATTCAAGTGTCGGTACCCTCAAAGGGTACTTTAAAACAGGACGAGAAATGAAACAGTTTGAGGGGAATCGTCTGTAGATTCATTACACAAGAGCTTCGCAAGAAATGCGACGTAATGATAATAATAATGGGTTAGAATCAACTCTGGAAGCATTAATGCCAGAGATGATGACAAATGTAGGTACTTGATTGTAACAATAATATATTCATGAGATGAGAGTTGTGCTTTGAAATTATCATGTGTCTGAAGAGCAAAGCCATCCAAATGGTAATGAAGAGAAGAAGATCACTCGTTGCTGATGAATTTCTGGTAGTGTCAGGGATATGCTACTCTAACATTACTTTGTAGTTACTTACCTAGAAGCTGTCCCGTTGGGGATTTTTCAGATAATCTGCATGAAAGAAGAAAGAATAAAGGTAACTATAGGTGATGTAACCGGTAGCATTGTGACATTTAATCTTCTTACTGCATGGTGACTATTGCTAATATCTCCATACTGAATATATGTAGCAACAAGTTATACTTAGCCCCGGAAACGAAAATCACACATTGCCTTAGCATCTGAAAGAGATTTTTTTAAGAAGACTGTAGCCAAAATTCTAAATCAAACTTTATCAAAATGAAGCATTTCATAAAAGTCAGTCATGCTAAGTAAATGAGCCACAGTTGCAAGACTATGACTTGGAAATAGATGAATTGTTGGTAATTTCAGGGATATGCTACACTAACAATACTTTTTTTAGGGATATACTTTTATAGCCCTCGTGATATTGTTATCGTTCGTTTGTTACGTTTGTTTATTCATCTTCTGTTTGAAGGAAAGTGATTATTTGCCCAAGATGGCTTAGTTTTTAATAACCATTACATGCTTGAGTACTTGATGAATGTTACTATCATCTTATCAAACCGATATGTGTTGACATGTCACCGTCGTCACGTCATTCTTTGCCATCTCATATTTGAACAAGACATACACTAGTAACAATATACAAGATGTAACCTCCGTACTGTCTCTGGGATAGCTAATGAAGTGCCTCACTCACATTCATGTACAACATCTGAATATGTTCGTTTTGATATAATAGATGTACAACAACATCGAAAGCACTGTAAAACTCTTTTATGACAAGTCACCTATAATGAGACAATACCGAATGAGTGCATGCAAGCGTGGATCTAGGGTCGTACAAAAAGGGGAGGGTTGGAAGCCTACTTTGTCAGGGGAAGCCTGAACCTGCAAATATCGAAGGTGTGAAAGTACGTCAAAATTGTCACGACATGGGGAGGGTCTAAGGTTTTCCATCACAAAAGTTCTGAAATTAAGCACTATTTGGATGCATTTTCATGTTATCTGGTAATTTAAGATAATTAAACACACCTGTCTGACTGACAAGAAAGTTGTGGAGAAAAGGGGAGAGGCTCGAGACCCCCCCCCATACACACACGCATGGGTCCTTAGAGTGCGTTATTGAAAACAAACAAAAAAATCAGAGAAGGCATTTTGTTAACAATTGCATGGCTGTTGACTGTTGGGTACCGTCGTTAAAATGATGAGATTGCATTCTAAAATCTCACATCATACATGTATACCTACAACTCATAACATTACAGCCCTTCGATCAATGAACTCAGAAAGCCCCCATTATTTACAAGCAAAGTAACTCAAGGGACCTCCGTGACCTCTACAGCTTTGGTCATGTAAAATTGATGAAGATATCCTGACTGGTCAGTTATGATCCAGGACCAATAGAATCCACCAAGAGGATTAAATATTTCAGTCACCGGTTCTATCTTCCCCTGGCTAATAAATTTCATTGCCTGATACATATGAAGTTCGAGATGAATCGATATAATTCTTATTTGAAAAACTGATGCGAATCACTCTGAGCTCTTGAATTCTCACTTAAGGCTTCCGGTGGTCAGCCTCAATTGAAAACGAAGAGGATGATTGCTAACTTCAACTCGATCTTAACCGGAGTATGCCATTGATTTTTGGGGGTGATTCATATGTTTCCTTATGGGGTACCCGTTTTTCACCAGGGAGGTATTGCAAATAGAAGGAAATCCCTTAAAATTTTTAGCCCAGTCTGACAAATTACGGGAAAAACTTCAAATGGAAGAAAGTTTCAGACGCAAAACTCTTCTACACTCTAAAAACAAAAGAGTGAAATTCACTCCAAAAAGAGTGTGATGAGGGACCACTCCTAAGTAAGAGTGAATT
>WURT03662613.1:0-18038 GCA_009936505.3 Holothuria glaberrima | reverse complement strand
TATTTGTATATATATCTTGCAAACGTTTAACAACATTTCAATAATAAATACGGATCTTTCAGAGATAACGCTTTCATCTATATCTTATGAGGAAGGAGCGTACATTTTGGGTAAATGTTCGAATGTCTGTAAGGTGTAAAATAGTTTTGAAACGCTTACCTACCTGCTAAATCGGCTAGAACAAAAATAGGGACACAAGCAATAAAGTTTCCGTGCAACTTAAGAATACCAAAAAGTATTGGGCAATACACCCCCGTCGAGTACAATCATGAAAGATCGATTTGATTGCTTTGCTCAATGCCATAGTTGCATATTTTTTGAAATCTGTGAAATGACATCTCATGTGTTGGGTTGGGTTACCTTGCAATATTTTCTGCATTGTAAATCACCACCTCACGTGGACTCATTGAGTTCATCCCAGTCAAAGATCAAGATTAGCCGTGTAAGTTATTGTAATTAAAAATATACAATTACTTTCTATGTGGACGGAGACTCATCAAATCTGTTTGCATAAGAACAGTTCAGTAGTGAAGTCACAAAATTAAATTAATACTTTAAGGCTATTATCTTTCAGCAAAGAGCTCTTAATTGGCATCTCCGTTACCATTTTACTGCAGACCTACACTTTCGAAAAATTTTCGTTTTGTGAAGAAGTGGTCAGGAATTGTTCTATAATTGATACTACTAATTGGTTGTAGTAACTGTTACTGAAGGATTTAACAGTAGGCAAATATTCCTCTACCTCAAGACACATACTCATCACCCCAAAGTACATTTTAGGTTTCGTTTCGTTTATTTTTCAATTGCATTACATATACTTGTTTATTAAAAATAAAGTGCAGACAAATAATTAACGTACGTATCAAAAGAAAAAAATGAAACCAGATGAAGCTAAAAGCTTTACTAGTCTGGTCCAATCCAGAGGTTTTCATTTAACGGTAAACAAAACATTATGCAGCTATGTACAGAAAAATGCAGCAATGAATCGTACGGACTTTAAGGCTTATAATACACATGTCACAAATGGAAAAAGGTATAAGGAAAACAGAAATGGTTTGAAGAACTTCTTAAACAATTAAATATTAGGAAAATTTCGTAATTTAGTATCAAGGGAATTCCAGAACTGTTTACCGTAACTCTGGTCTCTTCCCCTTGTAGGATAGTTATGATGAGTGCTGATTGGGTTGAAAACGAATTCAAATCACGGGGGAGTTGGTCATTGTTCTGTCTATAAATGAAGATGTCTGGTTTTAATAGTGGTCCTTTAAAGTAAGAATAGTAAGTTTATAAAATACTGAAGTACGTGGGTGTAAGACGAGACATTTGAGATTAAACGGGCACCCCTCTTTTGGAGAACAAAGTGTTGGTCGATGTAAGTTTGGGAGGAATTACCCCATGGTAAGATACTGAAAGTAAGATGAGGGACTACTAGAGAATAATTAGTTAATAAGATTTTGCTGGGAAAATGATATCTTAATTTATTTATTATTTATATGTAAAACCCTGCTTGACTTCTGTTAGTAAAATCATTAACATCATTTTAATCTGAATAGCAACAATTGGTTTGAGCCTTTTAAAAACCACGAATCAACATCGCCTGTCACCAAATGCGTAAAAAAACAGACACGGTAAAGAACAACAAACAAAAGTTTTCAATTAAATTATACACTATAATAGAAAAAATAATTTGCGAGATTGAAAAGCAAGTATCAGCATAGGCGTAGAGAGCTGTTCAAGACTGGGGGCGAACCTTGTCTCGGATCGCCGTCCTAGGGTAGGGGTCTATGAGGAGGGGTGACCCCTTCCGTTTTGGTGCATCATTTTGGATAAATTTTAAGGTAAATTACTGCAAATTTTTGAGATTTCTTACAGAAGAGCCAAAAAGGAGTTTTCGTCCTTGGAAAGTGGGGGGGGGGGGCTGAGGAAACTTCCGTCCCTAACTAATTTCGCTGGGGGATGGCCCCCAGCCCCCTTTCCTGCGCCATTGAGTATCAGACATGCACCAGATAATCCATTATAATGAGAATAAAACCAGCAAAATTGACTTCAATAGGAACAAAATAAGTTGTGTAATACCAACAAAATTGAGAACTTAAATCCAAGCGAAAGTAAAAGAATTTCCTCTTTCATCAATAAAACATCTTCAATAGAGGGTGAACACTGAAGTAGACTTCAGTAGGCTATATACATAATATACATCAAGCTTGCATCGGTGAATGATCTAAGCGTATTTAGATTGAACGAACGTGTCTCGGTGTAGACTTGTAACTTGTTATCTGCAGAGATCCAAGAACTATTTCAATAGGCTAAGCTATGAGGATAAACTTAAAGGTCGTGTGACATGCTATCAAAAAGGGCCGTTTCACTTGTGAGTTACATAAATTAGTCCTCCAATGAAAGACAGGTTGGAATTATTTCAATATCTTATACCGTTCTCAAAATATACGTCTCCGAAGTTTAATGGTTTCTGAAGAAACTCATTGTCTATGCGAAAATAATGGTGTTGGGTGTTACACATTGTTAAGATTTCTTTTGTTAACCCTATATAAATTATCTCTTAATTACTAATCAGACATCTGGTGAGTGATATCAATATTTCTGAACGAAAGAATTTTAACTTTTATTATAAACGCCTAAGGGGATAACAATGCTACCAAAGTCCTTGAAATAAAAGTTGAAAAAGCAAAGACTTACATGGGCCGTATATGGTATGTCCATCTTTAAATGTCACATATTTGCATCTTGAGCTGATGTTTATTTATGATACAAGTGTGAAATAGAAATTTTTCCTGGATATTTAATGCTTTTTACATCAAATATTCATCTATGGAATTTTTATGTCACACGACCTTTAAAGAAAAGAAGCTATGGCAGTACTTTGGCCTGAAAGAAAAAAAGAAGTAAATCCTGCCATGGTAAGTGGCTTTTCATCCACAAAAGACAACTATAGGGTAGTATATACACTGTACACTGAGGTTTGCTGAACAGAACAGTATAAAAACATATAATGAGAGATGTAGCTGATAGATCCTGAGAGCTACAACAGAAACAAGTAGAGTCCAAGAAAGTACCGTAGTTACATGTAGTGTATTGAGATCGTAGATCTTCTGCTTGTCAGACGTGGTAGGCTATTTCTTTTCGTCCTTAGTTACAACATATAAACGGCCATCCAGTGTCCAGTGTCTTGCATTATTAGGACCTTTGCATACGAAGATTGCTTCGCAATAGTTAAGTCCTCATTAATGAAGATCCGGGTGCCCTTTAACAACTTACGTGTCCTGTATACTCTGTCCCTTACGTTGTCGGAAGTCAATCTTACAATTAAGGGCCTCGGATTGCTTCCATCGGTAACGGTACTAGTAGGAATTCTGTGGGAGCGGTCATTGTAATCTTTCTTTATCTCTACATCCAATTTCTCTTTTGCCATTTCATGAAAGTCTCGTCAGTAGATTCTCCCTCTGCCTCAGGGACACCAAAGATTCTCAAACAATTTTTCTGAGAATATTGCCTTTGATCATCCAATCTACTTTCTAATTCGCTAACATGCTTAGGAAGAGCATCGATTTCTTTCGTAGAACTTTTAAGTTCACCCTGAGTTTTAACAAGTTCCAATTTAAAGGCATTATGAATCTTTTGACATATTTCTTCTTTTATTGCCTTGGTTAGAACAGGTAATATTGCCTTAATTAGGTTCTTGGTAAAATCGTCTGACCATATCGCACAGTTTAGTTTGTCTCGTATAACATGAGCAGTATGATCCTCCATTGCACCACTGTTAGTCAGGCTAAGCGTAGGCCTAGAAGATGCAACCTTAGGGGTGGACTTCTCTTTTCTCTTGGCTCCTGATTGATTTGGTGTTCCAGATTTCCGTGATCTCGTACTGTTATGCATTTTAGGAGATGAATCTCAATATCATCACACATCAAACATTATTTTGTTAACATTTGCAGAGGTATCTGCTCTCCAGTGATTTCTAACAGAGAATTTTTACAAGATTTCTGATTACAAATGCTGTCTTTGCATCTATATATTGTCGTTGCTCAGTCTTATTACTGAACGACTGTACGACACATTTAAAAATTTGTCCATTGATACCACTACCATCTAAATTTTTACTGCCCGTTGCAACTTAACAATCTCTTGAAGAAATTAGCATTTAATCTGACCTTTGGAAGCAAATTATCCCCACTACTTTATTTTACTGGTCTTGAAGTAGTTACGTAGTACACAATGTTACGTTTCAAGCAAGTGACCTCTAAATGTGGTCTGAATACCACTGTCTTTGAAACACCGAAGTCTGACTAGGGAGCTGCCTCTAGTAGCAGCTCCCTGGTCAAACTAAAGGACGTATTTTTAAATGAATGCTGGAATGAGATCAAACAGGCTATATCACTTTGTAGTTTAAAATGTTCTTTAAAGAGGTTGTAGGTCATCGAGTGAACATGAATCCACAGTGAGCGTGGATTATCTTTGTCATCATGTTGCTGCTTCATGCTGTATTAACTGTAACAATTTTATGAGTTTTTTTTTCAAAAAAGATCGCTTGATGTTTGTTTTAAAATCTTGAGAGAGGCAAAGTCTGCAAAACAACTATTCCAGGTAGGTTTGCACACTTGAGTTATTACCTACATGTTCTCTTTTGCAGATACATGGCTTTTTCGTTGTAATGTTCCCAGCCGTTATCATCCAGACAGTCACACTTGTCGCTGTTCATCGCTATCTTCTGGTAATACACCCAAATCGGGTCATTGTGACGTCACGGCGAGCACTTCATTCGATTGTGTCTCTATGGGTAACGTCAATCTCCCTCGCTGCCCTTCCTTCGACTGAAATACTTTCAAGTATATCATATTCAAGTGCAGTACACCATTGCTGCCCAATCTTTCGAAATCACTGTATCTATGGATACATCTGCTTCACAGCATATATTGTGACCATACCAGTTACCATCTTCTGTTATTATTCTATCTGGAAAAAGTTATCAGACCTTTCCAATGCTTTGAAGAAAAAGGAGCAGCGGAAAATTTGGGATGACTTATTTGTAGAGGAACAAGTCTCGAGGTATAAATTTGCTACAAACGCAGATACTTCGGAGTGTAAACTACAAATATCGTACGTGACTGGAAATCCAGATAAAATTGTTATAAAGGGCATAACACGAAAACGCAAGATTCACCATTTGAAGAAACAATCGTCAACAAAGCGTGTCGCAGTTTCTAGTAAGGGTATTTAAATAGTTGTTCGTAATGGTTGGTGTTTGATTTCCATTTTGTTAACATAAAACATTCTGAAAATCAGTTTTGCTGGCCATAAATGAAGATGTTCAGTGGGATTTTGATTGACCCTAATAATCCCCATACGTCATTAATTTCGAACCTAATTCAGTTTAAAAGGAATATGGCATTTCTAAACCAGGGAGTTGCTAGCAACTCCATGCCCAAAAATATTTAGGAATAGCCAACCATGGAGTTCTAAATACAGTTGATAACTGCACTTTGATTGACATTCATCTTACAATATAGCTGCACTTTGGTTGGTCAACGATGACTTATACAGACGTTCCCAAGCTCATACTCAGTCACTGTATGCCAGTATGTATGGCATCGAGCAAATAAATCTTAGTGCAGGCTAGACGAGGTGCCTATATTTCGTATGTGTACTAGGCAGGTGTTTTTTTGTTTAAATTAGAGGAGGGGCTAAACGTAAACTTATTGGGCATAATGCTACGGTCTTGGGTCTTTAAATGAAACTTCAGTTCTCCTAATTTCATAATAGAAAGTTACTATTTGTATTTCATCAACTTGTGTTTTTCGTTCTTTCATAAGGTGGTCTTGTCATTACAGCAACTGTCATCTGCTGGTTACCGTATTCAATTACCAATGTCTGTTTCTTTCGAGGTCAACTGAGTAGAAGTCAGTCTATCTTTGTTATGTGGTTAGCCTACCTCAACGCTGCCGTGAATCCAATCATCTACCTGTACTTCAATCGTGCCGCATTTCAAAGTTTGAAACAACTTATCCGATGCAAGGTAGGAATACGTTGTTGCCGTGGTGCTATCTGAGGGTTACTTTGAACGATCTTCATGTCAAGAGAAAACGACCGTAAAAGACGATATGAGATTCAGTGTGTAACACATTACATTAAGAAAACTGTTTGAAGAATAAAAGATTGTTCTGTATGTAGAGTTTATGTGAAAAGCAGCGAAAAGGTGGAAGTAGTCATGGCAATCAGAACGATAATCATTTTACGAGAATATTTTGTATTAGCCCCCCCAAAGAGTACAGGTTAGCCCAATACGCCAGCTCGTAAAGCTAACGAAGGATTAGCGAGATTCCAGTCAGCAAACTCAGTCTGCTCGTCGATGGACAGCTCCCAATCACTTTGACGGTCCATCAGAGAAATGTTCGATGGTTAGCCAGCGGACCTCCGATGGTTCTCTGACGGCTCTCCAGCGACTGGCTGCCAGTTCAGGGCTGATCACGAGACGTCAATGACGTCTAATGAAATGCACTGTTTAGTAACTTTTCTCTTCAAGGTCAGCTGCATATAAAGTTTCTTCTATGCCCCGAGGGTTTTTACTAAGTTGTATACTTAAAAGGTCATCATTGAAAACCAACTGCAACTATAGTTGCAGGGAGGTGATAATATCCTAAGGTTAACAAAAAGTTTAATTGGTAACCTAACAAGCTAGCGAATCATGGAGGAGTTCAGTTTGCAGAACAGTAAAATATGTAAAAATAATTACAACATCAGAGCGCATTTCTCACAATCGATTTAAATCTAAAATCGGTGGTGCAAGTTGATATTCCTAAATTGTATGTCCGCATCCTTCTCAGTGGCATCCTTCTCAATCCCTCTCAATGGTTTTTTTTCTCTGCAGTGTCTTGGATGAACTTTGTCCTCCACATTGGTGTAAAAATTATGGATAGGTAGTTTTTAAGTAATGTTTCAAACGATGGGGCTAAAACTTCGCACTAGGCCTGATTGAATAACTAGCAGTATATACCACTTACGCAAATAAAGTTGGCAACACTATTTTAAAAGAGTTGACTCACCTATTAGTATTTGAACGTTTATATATAGTTCTATATAAGCCCATCACCAATACGTGGTAAGAAACAAAATAGTAAAGCACTGAAAAAAACTTTGATATCTTTTTCTTTTGATATAACTCAAAAATTGACTGAATTTGGAATTTCAAATTTATTAGGAGCAGATATCTAACACTAGAAGAAGTAGAATTTTAAGCAAAGAACACCTTTTCACAGAACTCATCTGTCATATAAAATTAATTTTTTACTGAGGTGGAGCATAAAAACGAACTTACAAAATCTTTAACGACTTTCTAGTAATTGTCAGAACATAAATGATTTCTAAAAACTTACCGATTGAGCTAAGACACGGGTAGTGTCAACCCACAATATAACAAGAAACGTTGTGTGTTTTGTAGACTTGGAAATTGCATCTATAATAATGATTGCTCGTTGTTAACAATTTATCTGAAATGAAAACCAACTTAACTTTTCGGATTTTGCTAAAGAATATGGAGGGGAAGTGAACTCATTATTGAAGCCATTAAAAGTTTGGAATCTACAGAAAACCCTGGATTCGGTGCACTGTATACAATTTTTATTTGTTAGTAGACACGATGGATGACTCAAACAGATGCTATATCGAGAAGCACATACTATGTGCAGACGAATTTGAAAATCAATCCACGTTTTCTTTTACTTGCTTAAGTCGTTGAAGTCTTGTTTAATTAAGTCAAGATCTGGTACCTTATAGCCACACACACTTCAGAAAATGGCGAAAACTATTTAATTATATTTCGATTTTTCCATTGCCTACTGCCATTTGTATTTCTTTTAGCATGAGAAACTCAAGAGACCAGTCATTACCAATCTTAAAAAAAAAATTCAGTAAAGTCTTCAGCATAAAATTCCTTTATATTCTGACGAGATTTGTGGAGTGTGCAGTGATTTAAAGTTGAAATAATCTATTTTTACTTAGCCACCATCGTGATTTTCGTACATATATTTCAATATAACGTGTTCAACATTTCTGTTGTTGTTTTCATAACTTAGAGTTAAATAGATCGTAGATGTTGGGAGAGGGGACGGGGAGGGGGACAGCTCTCAGTTAGAAATGTTGGGTAATGGCGTATCCAGCATATTTCGATTGGGGAGCAATTGAATGGTTGGCCAGGATCAGGGGTAGACCCGGGCGTTTTCTTTATCAGATTTGATCTTTCAGAACGGGGCGTAGATCCAAATGGTTTGTCATTTACACTTCCTCAAATTTTGTGTTTTTTTTAAGCCTCAATAAGGGGATGGTTCTTGTTCCTCTGCATCCGCCACTAAGGGGGAACACATGCTTCTGCTTCCATTTCAATGATGAAATCTCCTTACTCGTCCTCTTCGTGGGGCTAATTCAACTTTTGCGTTTAATATCAAATACTTGTTATATATGTACTTCAAAAAGTGCACGAGATATAGCCGCAAATTGCATGTAAGTACCTTCAAACATTACATATTCCACAAAGAAGTGGGGTCCAAATGGGCTAAGCACCCCTTCCCCTTAAACCCCTCTCTTCACGCCGGTGGTCTAAGATCTTTAGATCCCCAACCGTGAAAAGCTACCTACGAATGTAACAGAGCTTCAACTTCAAAGGAGAAACGACCCTTAAACGTATCAATGATGACGTATTTTTTCTCTTTTTCTATTGTTTATATAGTAAAAGAAAACTTCCTCCGTGTCCTTAAGTAAATGTCAACAGGACGTCAAATCTATTATTAGAGCGCTGCATCGCTGGCTTTAACGTAGGTTATGTTTCTGTAATACTATTTGAACTGTCTTGGAATTCCGAAGCTCACAGATAGCAAATTCACAGATATTGTACAACATATTGATGTTCGATTTAAAAGAATTTAATATGAAGTACTGAACCACCAGAGTTATAAAACACAATGTGATGATCTAAAACAGGAATGTATGAAAGATAGTACTTACTGTTTTGTAATCAAGTTGAGTCCATGCCTTAATTCTCTGCATGTTGACTATACAATTATACATATGTAGAATTTCTTTCCTATTCAATTCAATATGTATCAACTCTGTTTCACACAAAATTAAGTAAAGGACAAGTAACATTGCGAAAATGGTTCCCAAACCATTGAGATATATTGACAGTGTTGAAGTGATTCATTGAACATAGATTCGTTTTGAATGTTATGGTCACCATGCACGCGTTAACGTCCATTTCATTAGAATTCCTCCCAGAGGGGTAAATCTTGGAGATAGGGAACGTGGCTACTTTCCAATTAGTGGAGGACACAATACTTTCTAGACACGCCCGGTTAAAATTGTATGGATAACCAATTAAATTGACACTCAACCGAAAAAGGATAAAATATTTGACTAGTATCTGTACAAAACAATACCATTTTCGGTTTGTCATGAACCAAATCTAGTAAAACATTTGAACAGATATCGGTTCAGTGCAAATTTGGACGGATTTGTTTCAAATTTGAACTAGATGTTTTTGCAGTCTACCCAATGTCCTCCAAATTCATTGACTGGCTCATGTAACCCATAAAAAGAATTAAAACTCCAAGATTCACCGATAAAAGATTGTTCCATAACAGACACATTTTGCATTATTGGAAGATGAACTGTCAAAATGGGTTCAAAAATGCATCGCTATGGGTCCGGGGAACCTCTGAAAGCTCTTGGTTTGTTTTGCTTTGTGGGTTTTAGAATGAAGCCTTTAAATATTTCTGAAGAAAAATGGATGAGCAATGGCACACAATAAACTCACAGCAAAAATGATAATTCGAACATTTCTTTTGATATCGGGGTCAAGGGGGAAAACTCAGGTTGGGGTCCAAGTGGCAGTGTCGGCTTTAAGCTCTGGAATATCTCAAAAATTCTAAGTATTGGAGGGAAATTTTTACTGTTTCTAAAGGACAATTAATATGTACTAAAATAATCAAAATGGTACTTTTGTAATACCTCTTGTTGATAAATACCGAATGCCCTCCAATTTGATAATTACGTGTGAGTGTGCTTGTCACCAGTGGTGCATGAAATAACTGTATTTGTTTTGGGAAGAGAGATTACTTTTCCGGTAAATACTAAAGTGATTTACTTTGTACACGTAACATTGAGAAACTTTATATGAAATTAAACTATATTAGACATTTTGCCAACCTATAGGATATATGGGGAGAGAAATCAAGTTAAACGACGTCTTTGGGACTACCCGAGTATTCCCAGGTTGTAAAATTATTTTTCAATCAGTAAATGGCTTTTTATGCCCATTAAATAGGCCGCAAAATTGGAATTTTAGGACAATGTTCTAGATTGGTATTTGTTCCAACTCACTGTTCTTTCATTTCTTAAGTCATTCAAGTATTATCTCAAAGCCCTCCCCTTCTCCTTTTTTGATTCCTTGTCGAAGACAAAAGAAATGTATTCAATCACGCTTGCTATTATTTGTGTATGTGTGTGTGTGGGTGTGTGTATATGTGTTTGTGACGCTTGGCTTGTCAACACGGTATCTCAAGAGAGCAACGATAGATATTTCTCATACTTGGTCTATAAAATTATCATATTGAGAGAAAGATCCTTATTGTGTTTTCAGTGGAGGTCAGAGGTCTTTTGAGGTAATCAGAGGTCATAAACGAAATCCCTGAAAAACACAATAGTTCAGGACAGGGATAATGGATACGTTTCAAACTTGGTATATATATAAATATATATATATATACACATATGTAGAACAGAAAAGAAAACGTGTAAAAATGGATATCTTCATGCCAACTTAAATGAAAAACTCAATAGCCATATACAGAACAAAATATTTTCGAGCATATTCCCAGCTCTTCTTCAGTTGTAAAAAACAACTGAAGAAATATATATATATATATATAATGTATTGCTTTAAGAGGGTAGAAACCCTATGGGTTTTGGTGAAGGTGGAAGGTTATATGAAGTCATGAGAGGTGAACCTAGGTAAACCTCGTAAACTAAATGGACAGTGGGCGATACTTCCAACTTGTGTCCGACGTTGCGTGACCAACGAAAATTAAGAGGTGACTTTTTCTACCATATTGTAAAGATAAAGTTATAGAGAACGAAATTTACTTTTTCACAAGCATAACTCTCACATTAATAGCTCAAATGTTTAATACTTTAATTACGAACGTGTAAAGGATGATGTGACTATAGCATGATTAAAAATATTTAATGCTTAAAGACTTCTTGATGGCGTAGTGGAATAGTGCTCAGTTTCGACACAGACAGCTCTTTTTTGAATCCCTCCTACAACATGCTCTTTTTAATTTTTTGTTATTCAATTTTTGGTGGGTTCAAAAGTCAGTTGAGGTAAGCAGAGGTCCAATTGTGAAGAAGTGTAAAATTGAGGGATGAACCTTTGTGTAACAAAGTACCCTCTTTTGGCAAGGAATCACTAAGCCTTTGGGTTTTCTGGTTCTATTTTCTTTTTGGCTGGGTGCAAAGGAAAGGGTTTCGTACAAGGCCCCTCGTCTTTGAGGATTGTTTGCTTGTGTAAGATTGATTAGATACAAAATGTTGCTTTCATTGACAAAGCTTTGAATCGATTACATATTTTAGAATTTCTCTTATTTATTTCTGTTCGGCTGTGGTATAGCACGGTGCCATAAAACAGCCAGTGCCGAACTTTCCCCTCTTAGTTCACTTCTTGAAGGACCACGATCTATTAGTGCATTGCGTATCCCGCCTATTGTTTGTCCAAAATGTTTCCCAGATTGACGAACATGGCACTTTCTAGACTTCTTAAGTAGCATCCAAACAGGTTTTGAAATTTCATGGTTTAAAAACTTAAAGAAAAAAAATGTTAAACTTGGAAACCTCATTCAGAGGGATTACTTTGAGGCAACGCTTGATAAACATTCCCAAATATCTGTAATGTGTGGGCTTCAGTTTTGTTGTGTGCATCTTTCATGAGGAAAGAGGTTCGTTTGTCAGTGCAAGTTAGCCACATAAGAGCCCTTCTGAGGCGGGAGTTCGTGAACCTCCCCGGGAAATATTTTGAAAAACAAACCATATATAAATTATGCAATCTCCCATGTTCTGAGGGCCTTAAAAGCAAAACCAGTACAATAGAATTGTTTATTTTTTTTAGTATTTTTTCAAGAAGGCTAGTTTTCGTTAAGGGTTGCAAATCTCTGCCGTGTAAAGTTAGATAAATGCCTATTTCTACAGCAAAAGAGCAAATTTTTAATCGTGGCATATTGTTTCTAGTGCAAAATTTAGGCCATCCGGTTGTGCATACTTCTCTCTCCACGGAGGTGGTCAGTTTACCGTCGAGGGACCACATGGGAACGTGGGGATGAAAGGGGCTGTGACCGTTCAAGTTCCCTAGCCTAAGATCATTCAGCCTAAGATTATCTGCACGTCAAAAATTAGTCGGCACATTGACTCCCCAAAGAGGGAAAACGAAGAATGAGGCAAGAGAAAAAAATGTTGAAAATTGCAGCCTTTAACGGCCGAAACTTGAAACAGGTATGTTGGTAATTTTGAGCTTTATATTTGGAAAGTACCCAGAAATATTGTTTGCATTTCGGGTTGCTTAGGCCAATTATTTTTGCATAGCCTTCCTTTGTTCGTTGATGTCTACGTTTCTCAGTCCGTGTGGTTGTAGGTTGCTTGTGTAGATTGTATGTCTATAAGCAAAACTGATCAATTATTTTAAATCTACGGTGTCTGGAAATACGAATTCTTTTGAAGAAGGCGTCTTTGCCAAAGTATTGTCTTAATTAACTGTACAACACCTATGAACTCGCTCCATTTGTCTAGGCTTGATTAAGGTATTGTTATTTGGCGTTATGTGTCCAGTACACTCTCTATAACCCATACAGTACCCTTTATGGGTATTTCACACGGGTAAATAGATTGTCATTATGATGCCATGCGGCGTTTATTAGGCCGATTGCACATGATAATTTTTACTTTCGCTGGATTGAATGGTTAAGGTGGTGCGAATGTGTCAGTTAACAGCGAGAAACTTGTTTACTTCTCAGCTTGGGTCCTTATTTTTGAGACTTTGCCTAAGCTGTATCACACAGTTTCGTAGACCTACTTGAGTTGATTGTCAGATTTCATAAAGTACAATTCAGTATTTGCCTTTATAAATTCTCAGGAAGAGGACGGTATACCCCGTAATGATTACTGCAAACCATTTCCACAGTATGTATTCTTAGTTGCCCCCTAGCCTAATATAACTGGATAACTCTCACTACAATTTATAATTCCATAAATAGTTTTTTTTTGTGAACTTACCTTGACTGCTAGATGCCAGGAAATCGTATCCAACCAGGTTTCATGAAGTTTCCAGGCCATAAATCATGGACATCCAGTTTAGAAAGTCAGGCAGGTTTTGGACTATACCTAGCTAAAGTTAACCACTCCTTCAATTGGCAAATGTTATGTATACCCTACTATTTAACTTCTATCTTCTGTCCATATAGTGACACTTGCACGGATAAAGGGCTCTGATTCCTTCGTTTCAGTCATTAGTTCCCTTGATAAAAGGTCAGTCTCTAATATTGGTTTGTCAATAAAACCAAAATTTACAGACGTCGGGGTACGTTATAGACACACAGTCATAAAGTCACCAAGAAAATCTGTTACATTACTTACAGGGAAATTTTGCGTTTAAAATGCACCAATATGGCAAACAAAGAAAATGCCTTAAACCATTATTAAACCATTCAGTATCACCAATAAACTCCAGCAATAGCGTCATCTCCTCAAAATATCATGCATTACAAGAGTAGCGGATGTTGCATCATTTGAATTTGTGAAAGTGTGGGTGAACCAATTACTTTTGTGCAACAAATAACCGAATTTCTTCCTGTAAGACCCTTATTTCTTGAAAAGAGAGCGACTTTACTGCCTTATTTTGTATTGTCTGTCATTCTGTATCTATTACAGCTAAAGGTTTTAAAAAAGGAAAATATTCTGTTAAATAAACGCAATATTTTCCTTTAAGAATCAGTTACACCAACCATACCTTTTAAAATTTTAGTTGACACAACTTGCTTGTCGGCAATTTGGTTTCCAATACCTCCTAACCAGAGGTAGTCTAGCTCCTTCCATGTCTTCTTACTGTTATCTGGGGTCGGCAAAAAGATTCCTGATAGTATTTACGAGCAAAAAGCGAAGTATATCTGTCTTGTTTTCGACTTGCAACAGTCGGCATTAAGTCCAATATGGTGACATTTCTCTTGTCGTGTTCTATATCCTGTACTTCTTAGTGTACAATATTTTAATTTTTATAAACCGTACTTTATGCAAGGCAAGTGACAAAAAATTATTGTAAATATAATTTGAAGAAAAAATTAGCTTTTCTCCCTCCCGAGTGACTGTTCCAAGTCTAATTCGAAGATGCCATTGCTTCTTTCCGTTTTGCAGACTGCTATTACAAACAACTTACTCTCCCTGAACAAGTACTATTTAGATTGGGACCAAGCGATGTACTCAAGCAACTAGTTACAAAGGATCCAGTGAATACAAAAATTAGCCAATCGTTACAATGAAATCACATTAATCACAAAATACGGTTTTTCGTACAAACCTAGGGTTTCCTACTTGTAGGACATGTGGGCCGTAACAGCTAATATGTATATTCATATAAGTGATGACAGCGCTTGGGAATTTTCCCAAGGTATTGGAAATCTACGGATTGACTTGAAAAACTTGGGGAATAGACCTGAAAACTTGGGAATATGGAGACTTTACCGTAGAATTCAGACACAATATTTTGGGAATATAAGCCAATTTCAATTATTTTGCCCTTGTAGAACCTCCTTGATTACATCATGAGTTATCAGGTACTTGTCATGCAGACGGAGGTAAATGCCAAATGGAAGTCTTTAAGCTTGAATGGACTTTCTTTTCTTTCATTGCTACATAATGCTTTAACATAGTTCCAACCACGCAGTTTGGTACGTTTTAGTCATCCTTGAGAAATCTTGGGACTTTTAGGCGGATGATCTTGGGAAATTTTTGGTGGGGATAGCTGGGACAATCTACTCTTCAGCACCCACGTTGCATTATGTAGGATCCGAACGACGTGCAGTGCGAGAGCTCAATCGGAACTGTTGAACGATCCCCATTTAAAGCATTGAAATACTACCCTCGAGTACGCACTTCCCCTGGTAAAAGACAACAAAAAATAACACTCGATTATATTTGTCAGCATTAACTAATTCACCTGAAAGTACGCATGATGCTCGCCAGAGTTTATAGACTAATTAAAAAAAAAAGATTGACCAGAATCTGTGGCCTAATGGATAAGGCCTTTGACACCCATTCGTGAGCTAAGAGATGTCATGGGTTCGATCCCTCTTGACGTATATCTATCCTATTACTTTTCCCATTCAGTTTTAGATTCGCAAGTGTGAATGCCTTGTATTCTGGTTCCATATTATAATTATCCCAGAGCTTTCGGTAACTTTTCTCTCTAAGATCCCAGCATGTGGATACCAAGCACCACAGCAGGCGCCTCAAGATGAACTCATTTATCCTAAGCCTTACAGGGAAAGGTGCACTCTTTAAGGGGCCTTTGCTTAGTCGAAGAAGCATCTGCGGTATCTAGTAGAGTTCCGAATATGTGGAGATTTTCTATGCTGTATTGCAAAGACTTGACTGAAAGCTTACGAATTGTTTAGTGGGAGATTTTCTTCAGCGTTTGGAAAGAAATCGCCTCCTTGAAGGATATCCAGGATTTGGGGTTCACAACTGAAGTCTTTTTAATTGTTCCTTAGTTTATATTCAGTTTTGGAGTGCAAAGTTACGATTCCTGTTTGTGTAAGTGTCTGTTATATTATGAAAATAGCGAAATTATTTTAACTCGAAAATCGGGCTTGTTCAGAACAGGTTTTTGGACATTATATAGCAACATCAGTCTGTGAAAGTAGCATTTTAGGCAGACTTAATTTTAAATGTGACTGAAACTTTATAAGTGACGTTTGAAATGTTTGTCGATTAACGTAGGTCAATTTTACAATTGATTGTACTTTAACAGGAGGGAGCGATTTTGTTGCAGTTAGCATTTTTCGCCCGTCTCAACTTATTACTGAGGGCATGCTCATTTGCTGTAAGGGCGAACCGTCAGTCCCGAAGTATTTTGAAACCTCATCGATGGTTTCAGTTATTTAAAAGTCTAATATTGTTTGAGTAATTGGATTTAAACCCGTGCTGAAGAGACTGTAGATGACACATACCATTACAAGCACCCTGTTAAGGGACGTTATCAATCGTTCCAAATGTTCGAGTGTCAGGCATGACTTGAACAAACCATCAATGGTATTATATGTGTAGAACTCTGTATTTACGACTAGGACAACGAAGGATATGACACGTATCACTAGGCTGAGCATGGACCTGGGGCTTCACGGTATAGGCTGGTGGCCAGTGATTCCGCTAAGGTGGGAGGAAGATGGGGATAAAAGAATTTCCCCAATCCATTTTTGCGCAAAAGTATACATTTTGCAGGAGCAATACGCACTTTCCACTCCCCGCTATTTCTGCCTACGCTGCTTTTTCCTCTTTGCAGTCCTCGCAGCGCCACGTTGGTGGCTCTCGCCTACGTATAATTATTGGTGCAGTAAGTGTGATGTCAGTCTCTCTTATTTCAGCACAGGAACGTATGCTGTGCTATTGTAGTGTTAAGATCTGCAGGGGAATATATATAGTGAAGGACTGACTGTGTAAATATCCGTTGAAACTAAAGGGCAGTAGAGTAATACTACGTAGGATAGCACCCGGAGCGAATCTTTTTTCTTTCATCATCCATCCAGGGGGCCAAACTTAGGTAATTGGTCGCGAATCTAAAGTGAGCCCTTCCCCTTTAAAATGACGACGCCACTGGATCGAACAAACAGGTATTGCGGGCCCATGGCTCTTAGGGCGCACTGTCGAGTCACCTGACCCCTTGCAAGCAGCCCTTGTGACGTCACTGACCTTTAGAAAAAAACCTTGAGCTGATTAAACGTTTAGAAATTGTAAGAATTAAGTCAACTAATCCAATTACATGTTGACTGAGTGGGTTGGAAGGCCCTTGTCTAAGGTGACGAAAAGTTTGAATTGAACTAGATTTTGGCAATTCTCAATAATGGTGTTGGACTTGAAACTTCCCTCAAAAATGGTGTCCGGGGAGGAACACACATTCCACTTAGTAGGCCACTGCTCGGGGGACTTCCTGAAGTTCAAATTTGTCAAAATGGGAGTAAATTTTTAAAATTTCACTTTAACCATTGTTAAAATTTCACCATTTTAATCCATTTTTGTTACCATTCCCAGCTTTTGTCAAATCAGCCATTGTAACCTGGAAAATCAAACAAAGGTATACTGTTTCAAAAACGTCCCAGCTGGAAAAAGAGGACAGTGGGGCATATGTTATGCTATTACGCACTTTACAATGCTCTCGTCTCCTCTTTTCCCACCCGATGACGCCAAAGTACGACAGGGTTAGAAGGTGGGGACTGATTAAAATCTTAACGCTTTTTTCCCTGTACGTGAATAACATTTTACCATTAATTGAAGGTATATTTGCATGCAAATATACTACCTTGTAACAATTCCCATCATGGTATCAAGAAAAAAAGACCGAAATAGAAAAATGTAGTTAAATGCTAAAACTATTATTCTCCACTGTGACAGTGTATTACCAAAACGGTCGTTAGAGTTACATTTAACATTTCAATGATTACGTAATTAGTACAAAAAATTGTTACTGATATCAACAGTAGATTGCGACTGGACGAGCTGGGTGAATGGTTAATATGTATATTTTGTAGACTTCTGAGAAATTTGCCCGTGGCATTTTTATACAAAACGTTCAAAGTGGACGGACCTTCATTTCTGAATATTTGATGTAATAATAACTCCTAGGAAGAGTTTACCAATACATATAATAACTACCGCAAGGAGCGTTGAGGTCACAATAATAATAATAATAATAATAATAATAATAATAATAATAATAATAA
>WURT03662602.1:0-13252 GCA_009936505.3 Holothuria glaberrima | reverse complement strand
TTCCAGTTCGGTTTCAAATACAGTTCAAATATGGTGAAAGTCCTTTCCTTTAGTCGCCTCTTACAACAGGCTGGGAATACCGTGGGCATATTCAACAACCCCCAGCCCACAGGGGGCAATACTATAGAAAGAAGAAGACAACAGGTATACAAGTGGGTTACAGTCTGTGTGCCAACCTCTCCTTGTCAATCACTGAAGATAATCCTTTTGACTAAGAAACTTGAGCATGGCTGATTAGCTGACTGTTTGCTTGATATCCTCAAAGGAGAAGGACAGCAACCATAAGCCACAGCTCTGATCGTTTTAGTACTAGTGAAGGGCATTGAGCACCAGGCAAATAAATTAATTAGCATGCATGATAGGATGCAAAGTGAGTTACCCGACATATTATGGTACCAAATCACAGGTAAAGGTATCACAAATCCTTCTGGACTTGTACGAAATATGTGACATCAGAAAACTGTGCTTCCCCCACAAAGATATGAACCTCTCCAGCCTATCCCCCTCATATATCTTGGCTATGCCACTGCTTGTTCTCCCCAGACTTACTTGAGCAAATGTCGAGTATGTGTTCCCTGGTAAAGACAGACCCACAGGGGTTGGACGGATTGTTCACTACAATACAGCTTGTGTTTTCATCGATTAAAGATTCTAAATGAACCAAGTCAATTTCCCAGGACCTCTCAGGCTGAAACAAGAACAAAAAAAAAAAAACTTTGTTTAAGGATTAATAGAGGGTTAATACAGTAATGAAAAAAATTATCATTTATCTCTTCAAATGCCATTACAGTAAATGACAATGATAATCTAATTATGCATCATAACTACAGTTACCAATATTTGCAATAGCAAGGCACTTGGAATTATTGTATAGAATTTATTCACTCTTTTCTTAGACATGAGAGTTAAAAGAACTCTTTATTAAAATTAAAATTCCAGAACAATCCCATTTTTCCATACTACTTTTTAAATAGTTGAATGAATTCTCTTAATCTAGAATTTGCATTGACATAGTTCAATCACTTAGCTAGCTTATAATACTAGGTGACCACAAATGTGGCCAGAATTGTTGTAGTAGACTTCATACTGCAGGATACAGCATCAATTCATATTTAGAGTATTTTCAGTTTTAATAGATGGTTACTGTACAACAGATGTCAGAGATCTGAAAGTTGTCGCTTGCTGGATGGCAAGCTTGGCACCTTAATACCATGACTGGTTGAAAATTGAACCCTGTGGAGCCTGATGACTGCTATATAGCCTTACTCTTCAAATGCAGCAATTCTATGAAGTTCTATTCCATATGATTTTATGATTGGGAAGGAGTACAATTTTAGTAATGTTATTCACCTAAATGTAGAGAAAGCTGAGACAGCCAAGCAGGGCTTACTGGACCAATGGTTGCATAATCAGTGAATGTCTTAACCCTAAATTTAGTCTGGACACATGTCACTAAGGGGGTGTTCAGTCTGATGGGACGGTCCTTCATGTAGTCAAACTTTGGTCCAGTGGGCCTCCAGCCAGTAAGCAGAAGAAAGTCCATAATTTCAAGTGAGACTAAATTCCCATTTATTCCTCTTTCAAAGAGGGAACTGCCTTACCGTATATAGGTACTGTACTTTAACCAACTAGGTAAAATTTTGAGGAGGAACACAGACTGGGAAATCATCAGAGGCAATGGTGTGCATTTTCTTTCAGCAAAAAATTGCAGTACTTTCTGAGAATTTGCAAATTGTATATGAAATCATTGACAAAATGCATGTATCACAGAGTATTGTGCATTCTTATAGAGTTCTGCATTCTGAGTTAATCAGGCAAGGTAAGCTAAGCAAGGTAATATTTTACTAATTCAGTCACATTTCTAATCATAACATGTCAGCCCTACTTGTGCTTCACCTCAGGGTAGACACAATCTCCTTGCACTCTACCCTGCCTTCCTAAACAACCATTTGTAGGGATAATTTTGAGAATCTCTTCAAACTCTCATACTTCAAATTTTATTTGTTATTCTGCATTTTGATTCCACACAATGTATCCAGGTTCAGCACTTTTTCTTTTATTACTAGAAATGCCTACCATGACATGTAAAACTATTTGCCCAACCCACACACCTAATATCTCTGTAAGTACAGACTTCCATACTTAAGAATAGTCTTCTCTTACAGTAAGTAAACCACTTCAAAATTTTGGAAATAAAAAGTCAAGAAACAGATCGGTTGTTTAAGGGGAGAATGCAGTCACCCCAATAAAAGATTGTATAGTCGGCTATCCTATTACCTGAATGGCTCTTGAGAATCATGTGACAATATTTTTCTCACTCAATTGTAAAATTTACAAGGAGCAACCGCTTGGTTTACAGTACCTTGAATATGCAATATTTATGTCCTAAAATATTGTGAAAGATACTTGGATGAGAAATAAGAAGAAATTTGTGAAATTTAGCTATTGTTTTAAAATAAGTTTGGGGCGACTGCTTACGACCTTTAAAGCAAACTCACCACGAGATTGTAATGCTTTGAGCCTATGTCGTATGCCTGGCAGATTGTCCAGTACAAAGAAAATCCAGGTTTAGGGATAAGAACATTTTGACCAGGGTTAGTCAAAACAAGAATGGCCATTTCAAGTGCTTCTGAGCATCCACAGGCAAAGACTACATCCTGAAAAAAAAAGAAAAATGAGACAAAATTAGGAGTTAAATGCTTTTTTCCCAGAAAGGAGAAGGTTTCAAGTCACCACCATACAACTTTTTGTAAAGTTATGACACTGAAACTTTGCAAGTGTAGATATTGTTTTGGTAACTTTGGTTTCGGGACACTACCTGTAGCTCTCTCTTATGTCACAATGCAATTGCACAATACATGTAGCTACAGTACTGGAAACTACACCTAAAGAAAACAAACTTACTTACAGGGGGTATGCAGAGTTTTGCTATTTTG
The DNA here is from genome assembly GCA_009936505.3 of Holothuria glaberrima. Lineage (NCBI taxonomy): Eukaryota > Metazoa > Echinodermata > Holothuroidea > Aspidochirotida > Holothuriidae > Holothuria > Holothuria glaberrima. Next base: position 10,316 of record WURT03662602.1, on the reverse strand, counting down.
ATTGACTGGAGTTTTTGCAGGAAGTAAACTACAGCTGTTTTTGCACAAGTTAAGTCATATGGGCAAGTCACTGATGTTTCTGTTTTTTCAATAGGGTAAAGTCTATGATTTTTTCAAGTCAGATAGTTTGAAAGGCACTGACTTAAGTCGCAACTTGATTACAACCCTTCAATTCATCAAGCCTTCCAATGATTGTTTTGAAATGCTACAGTAGGTACAGCAATAACACTTCCGAAGTGCAAATGTGGTGTTGCACTTGTTACAGCTGGGAGACAACTTGTTTGCTTTTGAAAACCTTTGTAAATTACTAAAGTTTCGATATACATGGAATAAGATTGGGAAGATGGGGGATATTTGCAGGCATTGCTCTCTGTTCAAATGTTTCTTTGGTCTGATACAGTCTCTAGCCTGTATATTTCATAAGTCTATATGAAGGTCAGTGTTAGCATCTTAAGTTAGGGTGAAAGTATTATGAGTATGCATTCCTGGACAACTGGGGGGGTAGTATAGGCCCCCTGTCTTCACCTGGTCCCACCCCTGCATTTAGATAATGGGTGTTGACAGATTTTTGTCCCCTTCTCAGTCAAATTTCTGCATAAACAAGGCTTTCAAAAATATCTTAACAAGGGGCATCTGGTTGCACTTGACCTTTGCAATCTTGAGGGTAGGAAGCTAACAAATAAACTCACTCTGAATGTAATCACAAAAGCTTTCAAATGCTATATATTGACTTAATATTGGAACATTGTGCCCCACTAACAGTGAAAGGTGAAAACAGGGGTAATGGGTGACAAGATCATATCAGTAATTGAACATCTTTGGAAACTGGCCATGATTTATGACAAAATCTGATAAAATCGACAGCCCAATGATTACTGCAGTCAATATCTCTGCTGTTTTTAAGATCGTCAGAGATAACAGTCTGCCATTTGTCTTTAAAATTTCTGCACCTAGCCTATGATTACAGTAACAGATAAGGGTGATCTAGATCTCCTGACTGCAAGGCTATAGTGCCATTTTGCATTTCAATACAATTCATGTGTCACCCTGACAGTGTGTATTGCAGAAAGTATAATGAGGCATATGAAATACTAAGCAGGCTACCAAAATGTTACCAGAGGTAAAAAAATGCATATAACATTATCAAATGATGTTGAAACTCAGTGGAATATTAGATATATTAGATTGCTGTGTCAATATTTAATGAAGTCATACACCGTACAAAATGATAATTGATGATAAGGCAGGAGATTTGCTCTTAATGTACTAATACTGTGTCTACTGTAGTGTAGTATGATGATTAGCACTACGTGGAATCAAGATAACACTGATAACCCTTTTAATGAGATTTGCTCCTCAATGGCAATTTACTCATTTATTTCTAAAGACATTCATCCAAAAATTATTTTAGGTCCAACTAGAGAATTCCAAACTGATAACCATAATTTTACACAAAATTGACAAATTTAAATTATGCCCTTAAACATACAGTACTGTACAGTATATACCACTCTGATTGGTAACACTTGGTTTTTATGCAGTTGATTAGTGAAATTTGAGAAGTAGCCTAAGTTGCTAAGAAGAAAGAGTGCTCAGATTACTAAAATGTAGGGAGCACACAGAAATATCCTCAGTAGAGCGTGACTTTGGGCACTTTAACTACTGTCATAGCAAAATCAAAGGCCTACGAATTAGGGACAAAAGTTAGCCAAGCTAGACAACATTGATAGCCCTCTTATCTCCCACTTCAGCTTGTGACTCTCACACCTAATTAGTTGATTTTCCTTCCAACCAACCACAAAATCTGCAGTGTCCCCAGAGCTGCTTCTGTCTATTGTGTGAGTGCAATGAAGTGCAAATACATTGTAACGCTTGTACACTGCACAGCTCTCCATGTCTGAACACATTGCAGTCTTGTAGAATTACAGCAGCCAGACTGAGCCTGAAATTACTGAGCTAATGGGCAGATCAAGCATGAGCCAGCCAAGTGTAGTGAAAAATCATGAGGGAGACTTTCAAATGTGCCCTAACCCAATTAGGCAAGCAAATTTGGTCGTGTTGGACATGTGCCCCACAATCCTAAGGCGAGATTTCTCGCTACATGGTACCATAGGTAGGATTCATCTTGGAGGTGACAAATAGATTCTATTTTACTTGGAGGAGCCTTGGAAAAATATTATGTCTGAGTTGAGAAAATTGGCCCTGTATGTACACCATGTACACATATGTTTCCTTGGAGAAAGCAAACTCATTTTAGTCTTGGCAGCACCATCTCCTCAAGGGTACACTGTAAAGTACTGTATGCAGTCAGTTTGAAACATTCCTTGAACCTATCAAATCTCTAACTCTATCCCCTGACATATTTTTCATGACTTTTCACTACATTACACAAATGCTTCACAACCCACAACCAAACTGACAGTTCAATTCACTTCAACAAATTATTGTCTGACAGGTACTATATAACTGTTTATCATTTACTCCAAGAGAATCGTCCAAAACATTCTTGGGGTGATAGATCATTCAAAGTAGCTGCCCCTCGACTCTGAAATGAACTACCACTCGAAATCAGATGCTGTGCTTCGCTGTCTTTATTTAAAAAACTCTTAAAATCTTATTTAATAAGAAGGGCTTTCACTAAGCTTTAACATTCTTTCGCCTGTTCCTATTTTTCCTTTTATTTCCCCCTCCCGCGCATTGAGCACCCCTTCTGGGTGAATATGTGTGCGTAAGAAACCTTAAATATTATTACCATTATTATTATTATTATTAACTGTCTGACAAGTAAAAATATTTACAGTACAGTACTCCGGATTTAGCACAGCATGTCTACTACAAAGTAGGTGACTGCATAGCCCCATTAAGTTAGCAAAGTGGTAAGATTTAGCCATAATGACAGTGCAAGATAGGTCATATAAAATGAATCTCATTTTCTGTCTCAGTACAGTACATAGGATTTTCTTGTTATTAACAAAGATATAAAGGGTCAATGGCTGGTGGTCATATTTGTTGCCCTGTTAAAATGGTATGCTTACAATGCATCAATATGGACCAGGCACAAACAGCTTTATCATAAATCTCTTCAATCACCACAACATATTCTGGCACAAGCTTTTCTTCACAGATAAAAAAAAATTAAAAACCATATGCTGCAAAATAAAATGTATAAAAAATACTCCATAAAAAGTTAACATTATTTTGATATGTTTTCCGAAAATTGGTAATGTTTTACCTCATGAAAATGAGATGAAACTTTGTGATAGTGCTCAACAGCCTATGATTTTTTATGAAGAGTACATTTATTCCTAAAATATTAATATCTAGAGGTATTGACCAATACTGACAATTGAAAATACAGGTACTATCATTTATAAACTTAAACAGAATAACACTAGTGGAAATATGATACATTTGTGAAAGCATCACAGAAATACAACTAGAAACTGTTGCATTACCCATGGCCCATCCCCATATTCTATTCCTTTTCTGAAACATGGAAGGTCTAAATATTGACTTCACAAAAACATAAGTCACAAAATACAGTACTACTCAGCAAAACTGTTCCTGTAAGAACTTTATAGTTTAAACATAACTGTCTAGTCTACAGCTATCAGTAACTTGATCAGATTTACTGTACTTGCAATATAAATTTACAAAGGAAAACAAACGCAAACATAACACACATTAGACACCACACCTCTCGCAAGTTATCCCTATCATCTTACGATTCTAATCTTTGAGATATTAAAACAAACGACCACTGTATAAGTGTAGAGATAGCACGAGATAAAAGAACCTTAAACAAACAAAGTTCAACTGCAGTATTATTCCCAATACACGTGCATGAACACTTTGTGTGGAAAAAACCTAAATTAAATCTTTCTTCTTGGTTGTGCTAGCATGGGTCCCTAGTCATGTGGGCATACAAGGAAATGAAAAAGGCAAAGCACGTGCTAAAGAAGCCCAACAGATGGACGTCACCAATCTCTACTTGTATAACACTGATTACCGCCCTAAGATCAATGGCTTTGTAAAATTGAAATGGCAAGAACTGTGGGATTCCTTTCCCGAAAACAAATTGTACTGAGTTGAACCAACGGTCGGAACTGGGGGACATGGAGCCCCCAGTAAACGGAGAGATGATTTAGTTCTGACTAGGGTTCGCATTGGTCACACTTACCTTACCCATGCCTATTTACTTCACAGGGATGAGAGACCATACTGTATATCCTGTGATTGTGCTGTCACCATCAGTCACATTCTCTCCAAACACCTTTTTCTTTTCTAGGTGACACTGTAGAACACAATTGTGTTGGTGTGTCATAAAATCCCATCTAACTAACTAACTTCTTGGGACTGAATTTTGCAAGTTATCTGCCCGAGAAACTGACTGATCCCAATTTCATTATGGGGTAGAGGAGGAAAGGGGATGGAGTTTTCTTAAATGGTTTTTTACAATACCCGGGTATGTTACAAACAGTGCATGTCAAAAGGTGGAGGATGGGGGACATGTTCCCCTCTTTTGAAAGGGGAGGGACTGTCCCTTCCCCTTTTTTCCAAGAAAATGTAGGCACTAGCTTGGAACATAGATGATTCAATGACAGAAACAGCCATTTGTGGCGAAAAATGTCTCAGATTAGACTACACCTTCAAATTTTTTCAGGGACCTGCAGTGATCCCCTAAAGGGAACCCTTGCTTCTAGCGTTTTGCTCGGATACAGTAAATCTTTTGTGAGCTAGCTGTTTCATTTCTTTAGGTGGGTCATACTTGTTCAACTTAATTCTAGATCACAAAAAACCCTCTTTTCTCTTTCTTGTGACTTTGTGAAAACTATGAAGTGGAAGGTTATTCCTTGAGGGCACAAGTTCAAATCATATTTGTCACTTTAATACTTACCTTAGACTCTAAAGGTATGTCAGGTGTTGAAAATCGTTTAGCGACTGCAGCCCTTGCATGTTCATATCCTGAAAAGACATAAAACAAACAATTTGTCTAGACTGATACAAAGGAATGTCATCTACTGGCACGATGGTAGTTTTCCATTAAGTTACCTTTTGGGAAACGTGTCACTTTTTCTATCAGGAGGTTCTTCATGGTAGTTACAAAAAAGTAATAACAAACTATTTACATTATCTTCTCACAGTGGATAAGATTGCCAATAGCCTGGGGTTAATTATCCTTTTATTTGGGTATTCTCAAAAATCTTGCAGAGCAAGGCCTCTCTAAGTGTATATATATATATACATATATATATATATATATATATATATATTAATCTTAATATATAAAGAGACAGACTGACACATCGGCCCAGGATTGGGTACAATACAGGATGGCCTCATTCAAAACGGTCAGCTATTCTACAGTAGTATACATTCCTCCTTTATCACCAGTTGCTAAGGGGTGGACAGTTACTACCCAACCATGCATAAAATGCAGGCAAGTGATGACAGGTAGTGGGATGACACACACTACCTCTAGATCTGGGTTGAGCTCCTTGCAGCATGCAGCTATCCATAGACACAGAACAAAATGTCATCACAACCTAAATTCCTTTTCTAGTCTTGCCAAATGAAAGTACAAAGCTATTGACTAGGATAGCACTGATGACATTCCTGCCAAATTGAACATGCTATCATTAGCAATCTGAGTGAAAAATCTTTGGTCTGAATGTCCATTAATAGGCAACATGTTACTTTATATTACTCCACCCCATTACCAAACATTAGTGTTGACAATTGAGGTTTTATTCTGGTGTTGGCCATGCTAATCAGCAACTCTGACCTATCAGTACTGTAACTTCTCCCAACTTTCTCACTAAATTGGACTCTGGGTTTGCACAATGGCCACACACTTCATACTGTACCATGAACAAAATCTCCCTCAGAAAATGCAGACATTTTAGCAAATTCAATCAGTCAAATTTAGCTTCATTTCACCCAAGTGATGTTTAATGGCAACATATAATTCTACCATGTTGGGGAAAAAGGAAGACCTCTGCAAATGTAGTTATAATGCACACAGTTTAAGAGCCCATTTTAACTAGTTTCACATAGGCACTAGTGCTAATGGTGGGCCTTTGACATACCATGTACAGTAAGCAGGCTTGGGCGACTCAAGTATTTTTGGATTCAGGTACTTGTGACACAATTAGTTGTGACTCTGAAGGAGTCAGGACCCACAATGAGCTCATAACTGATGCAGGAACATAAAATCCATTCAGCAGCTATAAACTGCTGACTACAAGCCTATCATGAGTGTTAAAACAACAAATATTACAACAGCTCAACAGCTGTGATGCCGAACTGCTTAAGTCTGGGTTACCTTCATAGCAGGTATCGAATATGTACTACTCTTTGTAAGTACATACAGTACTCTAACACGTGCGAACAATGACAGAGATCATCCTATTTCGATATATTCATGAGCCCAATTTGATTTTACCTCTCGACTGTTGATTGGTTTCAATATATGAATATTCATATTGCACAAAAAGTCTTCAGCTGCAATGTTCACTTTTACTCAGTAAGTCAATGGGACAACATTGTGTGAGCTTGAAGCAGGCAAAATCACACAATAAAACCCCATTGACATTTGTCGTTCCAAACAGCATGGTAATCAGACTTGCTTTAGTCGTTTTTTCGTTGAATATTTATAATTTTTGTTTGTTGTGATCGTACATATGAACAGTTAATAGCGTACAGTTTTTACACAGTTTGACGAAGAATTTTTGTGAAAGTTCGCGAACATTGGTACAGTATTGCGAGTGCAGTCAGTGTGGGTGCAAGAGCAATACACGTCTGCCGGGCAGGCAAAAGTCTGCGAACCCTAACAGGCCAACCCAACTGAAGCAAATACTTCAGATTGTATAAACATAAACACCAAAGGAGTCAATTGTGTCTAAACACTCTATTAAAACCTGCAATAATTTAACACAAAAGTAAACTCCAAAATATGGTTTTCGTGCATATTTTTGACAGTACTGAAAATTACATAGGAGTCACTATTCCAAGGAAAGTGGAGTCACTACATGACTCCTGGCCAGTAGTCATGACTCTGAAGTAAGATTTGGATACAAATCATCCCCAAGCCTACATTAACGCCTGGTCCTACACATGCCAAGGTGTGCAGAAAAAAAAAATTTTCCCCCGGTGCCCCCAACATTGCCAAGTAAACAATACACCGAACTGATGTAGCATAAAATGGACGAACACTGTACTACAACTTTTCCCAGGACTGCTTGACAAATCTGGGAAGAAGGTTAAATGAATATCATTTTTGCATGTAGTAATATAAGGTAGTTTCTCACCCACAGATGGAGCATATCCATTACTTTTCCCAGAATTCAGTGTTGATATAACTGCATCTTTCATCTCCTGGGATGGGCCAAGATTGCCAAAGACGGTTGGATCACCTAAACATGCGAGGAAAAATTTAGAATTAATTTTTTAAATTAATTAATTCAGCAGAGCATTATGAAGTATTAACTGCTTTGTGTAATTTCTTTAAATACTCATGACTACTTTTTGTTACAGTCTTCAGTATATTGATATACTTAGTTTGTTTTTCTTTCTTCTTTTGTATGTCTTTAGTTTTAATAGCTTATATCTGTACAGGGAGTGTCCTCCTTTGTTAAGATTCCTATCTTCTAATTAGAGCACTTCTTTTCACAACTGCTTGTTTATGTACTGTAAATCAAATTTAACTTCACCTTTTATATGTGTATATCTGCTGTTGTGAAGAAACAAATACATGAAATGAAATGAATTATTTTGATTGACTCTACATCTTTAATCTATATTGAAACAGAGCAAATTCTGATTACCTTCTCTTCATAAGTTAATTAGCCACATTTGTGCCCCCTTGCCTCCACCACTGTTCAATATGGAACATTAAAAAAAAAAATAGGCTGCAATTCCATGATCTTACCAATTGAAAGTGATATTAAATCTTTTTCTGGATTTGGTTCTAGCTTCATGCCATCCACAACTGATCTTATTGGATTAAAGGTCCTCTTAGCCATATGGGAGGAAGCTATGGTCCATTTTGACCTTTTGGTAGGCTGTCCATTTCTTTCCATTGTCTGGTTGCACTCGTTTTTCAAACCTTGCTTTTAGAATGGAAGCTGAAAGAACAATATATATACCATACTTTGGGTAAAAGAACAATACTCTCTGAAAGCTCTTGTTTGTCTAATACTGTAGTTGTATACTGCATGAGGCAGTGCAAAATGTACAGAACAGGAACCTGTAGCTAATATAAGTGAGGTATCCTTAGAATTCTTACACAGCAATATAGTGCAGAAGATATCAATTTATGCAACTCACTCATGCAGAAAAATAAGAGTTAGATAAGGTTTTACGGCTCAGTTTCTAACCAACTGGCTTGTTTTCCCTACTCCATTGGATATGCTGAGTACCATAAGAGATACCACATTGTATAGATTTATAGAGTCAAAACAATTACTGGATGAACACCTTTGATGGTGGTATATCAGTATTTATACACTTTGATTGAATATACCCCCAGGCCCCCAGTAGGTTATCAGTTCTCATTGAATAGAAGACTGAAAGATTGATATTTGTAAACTGCAGGTCAGTCTAACATGGTAATAGTACTGCAACCTACATGTATTACACATTGCACAAATGTGTGACACAACAAAGTTCCAAACAGATTAGAGTAAACTACACATCTGAAATATCTGCCACAAATTTGTTTGCTTAACTTTTATTTTCATTGCTACTGGTAGGAAAATAACCTACAACCCTTATGGTTTCCAGCCTACTCATATTTACTGATTGCCTCATGCCTACTGTAGCTACTTACAGACCCTTTTCTAAATAGCACTTACAAAGAGTTTTGATGGCAGGGTGTTGTTTCTGTCAATAGCATTTTACTGTGGCCAAAATTGGTGCATACCACAACTCTATTCCATAATCCTTTGCAACTGCTATAATTTGGAAAAGGGCTGTTGACTCCTATTGAGAGACACTGTACAGTATATATTATACAGTGTATTGAACTGGATCCATCTGTCCACCCAAAGAAATGCATGGCCAGCACATACAGTACTGTATATACAGTACTCCCAAATTTTTTTTGGTACATATTGTATGACAAATACAGTACATAAAACTAATTCCACAAAACTGTCAAATGTCAGGAGGAAAGTCAAAATTTTCTGCATATTATCTTATGTTATAAAATAGGGTTACCATATTTTGTCTGTGTAAAAGGAGGACATCACCAATTGCCAACCTGGTTAGGGTCTACAAGGGGATGAAACCCTCGTCTACTTGGAAGAAAATATGATTTGGAGGGTGGTTTCATGCAAACTTGACCAGATGTAGTAGCATTAGCCTATACAGGGTTCCTGCAGTTTTGATGAAACAAAATGTCATGATCCAGTACTCAGAGGCACCGCTTGGGAGCGGGTGACTGAGGGGCATACGGTTAGTCAAGTGTGCACATGCATGCGAAGCGCGCAGAAATTTTTTGATCTCCCCAGCTGGTGGCAAATTTCACTGTTATACACAGAGACATGGGAGGCAGTCTTTTAAAGAAATTTTAATTGAAAGGGGAAATTTGCCCAAAAGCATCACCACCACGACACTAGCTAGCAGAGCAAAAACACAGGTTTTATGTACCATAGTATAAAGAAAAAAATCACCAAAACACCTGGTAGATTGCACGAAACGGAATTTCATAGGCCCTAAGTAAAATCTGAATATTTCTTACTATGTGATCTTATGTTTTAGAAATTTTGACCTATGGTTAAAAAGGCTCTGCTTAAGTGGTAGGAATTGTGATACTTTTTCGCTTCACATGGAGCACTCTCCGGCAGGCGTGGGATCCAATGACCCTGTGCCGGGCTCTTTAGAAGTAATATTACCATGGAGAACCATTGGGCAAAGACCCAGAAGATCTTTGAAATAAGAATTCAGGCAATAAGCATGTAAGGCCTCAAAGGGAAAGTAGGAATAACAAGGGAGGTGCTACTCCTCCTTGGAATAACCAAAGGGTCGTGACTTACAAACATGTCTGAGAATATAAACATTCACCATCTACAGATAAAAGGATGTGCAAGAAGTGAGCCTTAAAAATGATTTGATTTGAAAAAATGTATTATGACAAATGCATACTTCCAACCTTTTACATCATGCTACTAAAGTTTAACCTGATTACCACTCATGATATCAGATTGCTTTATGTTCCTAAGCCTCTTGATGTGTTGTCCTTACGAAAATTGGAGGTGAACGGCTTATATTTTGAAAAAAGTTTTGTGCAGAATAATTCCTTGTAGTATTGCTTT
>WURT03662580.1:0-18041 GCA_009936505.3 Holothuria glaberrima | reverse complement strand
CAGCCTACGCGCGTTGCAATGTTATTGCCCAATGTTACCGCTTGACCGTGGTTCTAGTCTCCTACAAATTGTAACAAATTACCTGGAATGGGCTGTCCCATCCACCTTGCTTTAGGAATAATCCTATAGTTCAAAATACAATAGGTGACAGCACTTTGACATTCATTCAGACAAAAGCTCCACTGGTTGGTCAATGATGACTTATACTGTACAGCTACTTATGGTTTCAATTAATCTTACACACAGTTGTGTGTCAATATGGCCTTAGGAAATTAAAATTCAGTGCAGGCGACTGTCGCTCTGTCTTCTGGTCTTAAAGTTGAACTAGACAGGTATCTTTTTAATTCGAAAAAAGGCCATAAGTAAACTTAGTGCAGGGACCGCGGAGCCAGTTTTGAAGTGAGGGGGCTAAATATCGAAGCGGCCCAATATGTCATGGCCGTAGCCTGGGCGAAATCCCATGGGGGCAGTTCGTGACACTGTCACTGTAAGAGGAGGGGGACAATATCCTATATACTCTTTGTGAAATTTCGTCTACGTGAGGTGGCTTGGATGCAAAATGGTGTTATCTTTGGTACCCTACAGTTTCGTTAAGCGTTGAATTAATTATATGTTTTGGAATCCTTATTGTTAAATGATTTTCTTCTGTTTTGGTAAGGTGTAATGGGAAGGGGATGTTGCGTAAGGGGAGGTATGACACCTCTACTCTTTGAGAACTTTTCTTGGTCTAAGTTTTTCTAGATCCAAAATGGTGCTATCTTTGGTAAAGTTTTGAACTGGTTACATGACCTGAATTTTAATTGTTTACTGAATTTTCGGCTGCTGCATGACACTCCTACATGGCCGTTGCGGGCTTCCCCTAATGCTGTTATTCGTCACTAGGAGAATCGCTGGCGCCGTAGCGTATAGGCTCTGCAAATAGATGTCTGGTCGAAATTTCTCCCAGATGCCCGTGGAGGGGAGGAATGACACGTTTTACACACGTTATACATTCTTTACTTAAAGATTTCGTCCTTTACACACAAATTAAGATTTCAAGAAGAGAAGTTAGATTTAATTTAAGGGGAAAGAGCAGCAACCTAAATTTTAATTTGTGTACTCTGGTATCTTATTTTATAAATGGCTATTGAGAATCTTGAGACAATATGTTTCCCACTGGGTTTGAAATTTACGTACAGAGTAACTTCTTGGTTTACCTTGAATGTGTAATATTTATGTTCTAACATATTAAAGATTGTTGAAATGAGCAGAAATTCGTGAAATTTAGTTGTTGTTTCAAAATAAGTTTGCCGCAACTGCTTGTGTCCTTTAAAATTAAAAGTTTCTTTACTTACAAGCTCATTGAGTCTAGCTAATAATAAAGGTAATCATAGCCGTTTTTATCATTAACCAGCGTATATGCTGTTGTTTTCATGCGGTGTATCTTGTAGGAGGAATAGGGTTTATTTCTCAGGAAAAAAAAACTCACATAAGAACGCGTCCACGGAGTGATCCGGGGACCTTCCCGGGAAAATTTTTGGGGAAAAGGAGCCCTTATTTGCAATTTACGATGTTTTTTGGGCCTTCAAATCACAATTTGGACGGTGACATTTTCACCATTTCAGCATTTTTTTTTTCTAAAGGAGGGCAGTTTCCCCCGTGTCCCCCGCAGACTACGGCCCCGTATGTTCAAAAAAATAACAGCCTATCATTTATCATAAGGCGGCCCAAAATGCCCACGGCAGAAAAAGTGCGGGGGCTAAAGCCCCCCCCCCGTCTCCGCGGTCCCTGTAGTAGTGAGACTTCACTGTCTGGTGTGCGATTTTAGAGCATTTAATTAACTTTATCAAATGGTGCTACATCCGAAGGGGCGGGATTTAATGTCTGAAATTGGGAGGAACCCTAAAGTTCGGTCGACTACCAAGCGGCACAAAGCGTACCCTTAAAGGCGTGGGATCCACCGTAGGGGGCCTGGTGGCGTCTAGGGGCAACGCCCAGGTGGGAGTCATGTGGGCAAAGCCCCGGAAACCCAGACATGCTTAAAGGCAATAAGTAGTCGCCCCAAAATTTGCTTTGAAAAATCAGCAAACTCTTGCAAATCTCCTCTATATTGCATTACAAGCACCTCTGAAGATGTTTTGAACATAACTATTACAAGCAATACTGTAGGTAAAGCAAGGAGAAATTCTCATTGAATTTCACAATTCGCTAACAAAAATATTGTCACATGATCAAAAAAGGCCATTCATGAACTAGAGTGAGAGGGCATATTAACTCTGATTGGGATGACTGCATTCTCCCTTTAAAGTATTAAACTATTAAAATGATAAGAATGGAGTATTTGGCTATCTTAAAACTCTTCGTAAGTGCACCAAACAGGTCACAATAATCATATTTTGACCATTTCAATAATATTTTTATTCAGAGTAATAGGTCAGCTTAACAATGAAGGAGGTTTGGCCAGTGCGGACGGTTGCAATGAAAGTGGAAGAATTTTACGCAGCAATGACACGAAAAGCGTTCTACAGAAAGTAAACCTGAAATAATATTTCAAACGGGTGCGTAACAAGCACCCAAAAAAAACAGCATTGTTTTGAGACATTTTATTGTGGCCTGTTGTTTTCTTTATTCTTTTAAATGCTGGCAGCGTTATCTACCAAATTTTCCTTTCCTCATTTTTCTTTCATGTTTCAATTTGTCCATTTTGTCGAGGGTCTTGGACTAATACCCCTCAAATTTTTTACGATTGAAAAATACAGTACTATCGAATTGAGGGGTTATCAGTATTATAATACTTTTAAAATGTTATGGATAGTTCTTATACTAGATATGGCCAGGGTTGTTCACAGTAAAAATGCCACGCAGGGAAGGAATTTCATTAAAGGATGTTTGTAAGGTGTGGCCAGCCAGAATCTTGAACCCGATCTCCGAAGGCTAGAGACTGAAGTTTTGTAAATTTGATGACCTATGTGGCCATTTTGGACCATTTCTACAGAAAGTCCTGAGCAAGGTCGGCGATTTGTTCTCAAATTGGGGGAACATGACGCTATTTTCAAATAATTTACTGTGTGAAAATCAAAGTCAATGGGCGATTTCTCAAATATTGGGGGACATGTTTCCCCGTTTTCCGAGACCGCCGCCCATGATCCCGAGTCCCACAGGTGTATTTGAAATGCCAATGAAACATTTTTCTTATGATGATTGCGAATTTAAGACAGTAACCGTCAGTCAATTTGATGAGGGCAGTGGTGGTAGTGCGGTGGGCAAAGAAAACAGCGGGAGGTCGGTAGGAGTTGCGAGTGTTTTGGAAAAAGTATTTCAATCAAGCTATCCTACCAGAAGTAATAAGAAGGCAATTCCACCAGAGGTTTCATAGGGATAGCAGTACTAAAGGATATCTATTTATAATGAGCACACGCGAAGCACGCCGAAATATTTGTTGAGAATTGCGATTCCACGTGTATGTTTCTGGATTTTGTATGCAAGGATCATGGTGCGTGTAATGAGGTACATTTGTACTATCAGTGACCCTTCTTACAGAGCTTCAAGTCACAGGAGGCGCGAAGGAGACCCTCATGCCTCGAAAAGAAATTATTCAACAAAAAATTGCCCGATGCCTCATCCGGCTTTTGAGCTCCCCCCTCCCTAAATAAGGTCATTCTGCGGATGCGAGGGAAGATCCCCGAGAAGAATTTTTCTATTATTTTTGTGGTATTTGATACTAATGTTTTCCTTCATTTTACATAGCAAAATTTATTAATAATATTCTAAAATCTCCCATGATTTCTCTGGTGTGGTCATTTCTCTATATAGTCTAGTCACCTTTTGTTCATTTTTATTACATTTAGTATTTTTAAGGTCTAGAAGAAAGTGGAGGAATGTGCAGGAAAGTGCACTCCTTGCTACCCCCTCCCCGTACTCCGGTCTATGCGCATCCGTATATCGACCAAACTCATATGTTACTATGATAGCAAATTGCAGTGAATTTGTCCCAAAATGTGTTCGATTGTTACCAGTTGCGTCCTTTCCATACAAAACATCACAACAAAATGTGATTTATTGAACATATGCACTGAACATGCATCAGCATGCAGTCAGTATTATGTGACGGGACATCCCCCATGCACTCTCATCGAGATTGGCTATTGGAACATTACGGGAGGGGCTAATTTGTATTAGGCTCACCGGCGTAGGAAGCTCTTCAAGACTGGGGGCTGAACCTTGTTTCGGATCGCCGTCCTGGGGGAGGGATTTGAGGGGAGGGCCCTCCCCTTTGGAATTTTTTTTTTTTGATATTCTAGTGACCTTAGACGCAATTTGGTGCATCATTTTGGAAACATTTTAAGGTAAATTAATGCACATTTTTGACATTTATTAGTTCTTTGGAAATTGTTTTTGATATTTTAGGGTCCTTAGTTGCAATTTGGTGCATCATTTTTGAAAAATTTTATGGTAAATTACTGCAAAATTTCAGACTTTTTTTAATCCTTTGGAAAATTTTGTGATCTTTGTGAGTCCCAAGATGCAACTTTGTGCATTATTTTGGACAAATGATAAGGTAAATTACTGCACATTTTTGACATTCTTTAGCCCTTTGGAAAATTTTTTTATATTTTAGGGTCCTAAGTTGCAATTTGGTGCATCATTTTGGAAGAATTTTAAGGTAAATTTCTGCAATGTTTTTTAATTTTCTTAGCCCCTTGAAAATTTTGTAATATTTGTTGGCCCTTAGATGAACTTTGGGTGCATTAATTTGGACAAGTTTTAAGGTATATTACTGCACATTTTTTAAACTTCGCCCCCAGCCCCCGCTTCCTACGCCCTTGATTAGGCTGCTATCTAAGCGGGACGCCACTAGCATGCCCACTTGAAAGCCAGAAATAGCATTTCCTTGTCCTTGTAAGTTACATGTTAAGTTATAAACATAAATATAATCAAAAATACTTGCAATTTTCTACTTTAAACAAGAGCTTAAAATATATATTTTGATTTCTTGATTTATTTATTTATATTTGTTTTGGATTTAATTTATTTTGAGAGACTGGCGGGGCAATTTCCTTCTGTACCGTACCTCTTATAAATACTTTCAATCATGCAACACAAGTTCCTTATGACGGTGTCAGTCAAACCGTTTTAAGGCCCCGTGTTTGTTGTGTGTTCAAAGAACTATATATATTAACTCTATCGATTTTTAGTCACAAATGTGCGTGATAAAAGTATCTTCAAGTTTCTCCCTATGGCACGGGTCCTTCAGTCCTTAGCCAGGCGCTTTGATTGGCTCAGCCTCATATCAAACTGTTATAAACTATTTGGGCACACTGGAGTAGGGAACATTGTCCTTGAAACCCCATCCCATCTCAGAGCTGCAGACATACAGACACGGCACACACGTAGACTAGTTACGTTTAGTAGTGTGATACACAATGCACAACTGAAATCTTCAGTTCAGTTCTAATTTGATTGGGAAATTGGTTTGGATGATTCTCTAGAAGTGAAACTATCACAGGGGATTGAATCAAAACCCATTTTAGTCGAGAATTTTTTTAACATTTATAGCTTTTATAGGTGTAAATTGAGAAATTGCCGGTACGTTTGCCTTTCGCAATATTTCCCGGATGTGTTCCTCCCCGCCACCTTCAAAAATCCATATTATAGATATTCCCCCTCCCTGGAAATTATGATGTTATCTTTACCATAAGGATAAGGCGTGTCAGAAAGGTTAAAGGGGAAATACCTACATTTGTCCCGCTTTTTTGAGCATTCTGGGGAATTGGTTTGACTGAAAATAAGCCATTCAGGGCCCCTGGGGATTTCTAATAATCTTTTATCAGTAGAAGTGATCCGACTATAACAGTCGAAATCTTCCGATAATGTTATTGAATGATTAATCTGTTAATGGGAAGTATGTTAAGCGTTGCCGTGTCAACCATGGATACTAGGTATAAAGTACGTCAATGCATTGAAAGAATAATAAATCAAGATTACTTCACATGTCTTTGTTTTCATTCCAAATAATGCACATGTGAGGGAAAAGTCTAGTCGACTTTATAAATTGTAAGATAACCTCCGTTTGCATTTGCTTTCAACAAGCTCCCATTGAGTATTGGGTATTGAGCGACACATATCATAGCGTTTGTACAGGCCGGTAGCCAGGAGGTGACCCCACCCACTCTGAGCAAATTTTTCCTATTTTTCATTTCTGATATCGCTCGCTACTTTGTTGTATAGATGAACAACTTTGTATGCATGTAAAATGCGGTGAAACAATAAAAAAATGTATAAAAAAAATTTCAAGTTCGTGCACTTCGCGCTCATCCGTTCTAATCATACGATATTTCCTTTATTACTTTGTGTAGGACAGCTTGGGTGAAATTATTGCTCCAAAGCCCCAAAGCCACATCATCATTCATCCTCTACTGCAAAGTCAACCCCTCTGCATCATCAATCCGGGCCGGCAGTCAGCTGGTTAGTCAGTCGGAGTCAGGCTATAATGAAAAAATGTAAGGGTATGATTAAATGTGTCAAATTGTGAATTTTGTGAGTCTGTTTAGTACTCGCGTTGTCATATGAAGGAGATTAAATTCATCATTCTAATGCACACATTCGTAAATACCTGGGGAGTTTTCGGGCGTTGCCCCTAAATCCCATATGGGGCTCTTAGGCGGACCCCTGGACTCGCGTGGTATGTGTTACCACTGATTGCAGTCCCGTTGAAAATCTTTTGCCACTGGCATATTTTCTACTGACGCTTATAGGCTATGAACTACCCACAATAACAGCATTTCATTGATTTAATATACCTGCCCCGAAAACAGAAACAAAAATCAATGTTTTAAAAGGTTCGAAGCATCCTAAAATACTGAAACATATACTAACACCTTTTGCATTTCAGCGCTGACTATTTCCACAAATTTTCCAAGAGAGGAGGAGGTCCTCTCTCCTTGTAATCCTACCACCTGCTTTAAGTCATTCTCCTCTAACAGTTGCTCAGCAAAATGAAAACCTTTTTTGCAACTGAATTAGTAGCAAAGTACTGGTTTGATAATAAACTGTCTCAAAATTTTGCTCTTTACCCCTCCCCCAATATAATGTCTCGCTGCACCGCACTGCCTAAGCAGGTAGACCTATGGTTCGTCCAACATTTCACGAAAAACCATAAATTTTCAAAGACTTTTTGTACTGTTAGCCTATTTTTAGTCAACTTTTCCCCATTTTATGCATAAATTGAAAATCAACTTGAATGTATGAACAAATTGTGAACGGAGATTTCTTAAAACTCTATCGATATTTGTTTAAACTTAATTAAAGACAGGCATGCTGGAATTTTTTCTTAAAGGTACCGAAGGTGTTTGTCTTGGAATTTCTCCTAATTGGCAGACCATCGTGACATAATTGGCCCAGAAAACTTTGCCCTAAAATATTTTCTTTCTTTTTGCTCTGGAGGGTGCTGCCACCCCAGATTCCCTCGTCATATGCCTGCAGAACAAAACGGTAATTTGGACAACTTACATGTCAATGTTCCCTGACGATGATTCAGTTTTTTTTTTACTTTCATTTTACTCCGGAGATTCCAATGAGCCTCTTCTTGAGTTGCTGTGGGGCTTTATTGTAAAGCATCGCCCAACACCATACGTCACGTTAAATTGACACAACTATGAATAACGATATTTAGAAAACAGAAATAATATATTTTTAATACTTATCACATTTTATTGCCTTATTCTCGCATTTCTATGTCATGACATAAGGGCATTTAAACGATATCTCGCGTTTCAGAAGAAATGTTGAGAGTTTCCTAGTTGAGGAGTCAGCGAACCCAGTCAGTAAGTTCATATGAAGGACACTCATTGAAAAGCGACAAAGAATGGATGAAAAATATGACAGGCTGAGAGTAAGCAGGCCGAATTAGGTTAAAAAAGTGTGCCAAAAGTTAAAGTGTTTCATTGAACATGACTTATTTTTTAAGCTACCAACACGTTAAGAGTTCAAATTTTGATGACAGATGCTATAAGCCTCTATTTCAACCTCCAAAGCGGAACCATAAGCCTTTGTTGTTTTTATCATAGGCCTAAGTGGCTCAAAAGTTACTTTTTTAACAACTCGAAACGCCCCCGTAACCAAGAGTAATGAAATTCGCAGAAGGGAGGTTAAAGGTTTGCCGCCCTCAATCTTAGTCAGCTGTTCGTAAATCGACTGCACGCTGCATATTTGTTCATAGTTCAGTGAACACAGTCAACATATACATCGTCACACAACACAGTGTGCATTGCATCCCACACTGTAATTAGTGTAAAGCTTGCACTAGCAGCTACATACACATACAGAGTTCATAGAAACTTCCGGGCGGAGCAGTGACTTAGTTGTTAAAAAATGCCGGACAGTTGAGTTCATCGGAGTTCGTTTTCCACGTTGAATGCTAAACACACTTTTATAGCAGTAAGTGATGGTTATCATTCAACTTGAAAAATGGTTATTTAGTCGATTTATTTAAGAGTGGATCGCCGGATAGTTGACTTTATCACAGTTTAAAACTTTTGAGAGAGCTAACGTTAGGTAAGTCAATAACAGAAGTTCATAACAAAACTGTGCAGTACAAAATAGTGTGCACTGCAGTGGGTTTTAATGTATAGGCTCACTGTACACAGCACTTCACCGAATTACGTTGAAACGATTGCCGTTTGATTTCAAGCAGGGAATGTCTCTCGAGGTGTTTAATTTTTGGATAAGACCATCAAGGATACAAAATACAAACGTTTAATGTCAATCTTTGCATAAAAGATGTATACGCCTCGACTAAACCAATATGGCAAAACCAAATCCTAGGCTGTGTAAGTTGGGACCTAACCTAGGCCTAGCTAGGCCCTGTGCACCTCAGGCTAAGTTAAGACTTATTGTACCCTAAGTTTACTTGTAAGTTGTAACTTGAATGTAGGGCTAGGATTAGACCTAAGCCTGGACAGGCGAAGTTTAGATTCTTGTGGTTGAAACTGAACGTCCTCGGCCTAACTTGCCAGTTTTTCACAAGTCACGGCGACTCTTATATCAGGCCTGTTAGTATATTGGGGTGACCGTCGAATGCGCACTTAAGAAATCTATCATACAAGATTTTTAGTGTACGATCTTATGGTAGGTGCACACTAGACGAGCCCCCACAGTTGATGGCACCCTAGTATACATCTTATGTTAGTAGCCTAAAACTTATAATACTCAGTCACAGGGCTGTGCTTTAGCTGTACACTTCATGGCTAAGGCACATTAACATCACACTCCACATAGGCCTAGACCTAGCCTAGGGTACCTATGCCTAGTTCTCACACGTACACTTTGTTCCCTGAACTAGTCCTAGGCTAGGCTATCGCTGTACAAATTTTTTCCCGCAAAAGATCCCTGAGGGATCCTGTGTCTGTGAGCATTGCTGCAATGATTGTTACAACATACGTGTATGCTCGTGTATGAACATAACCGTAGCTATGGACTATATCACAATTGAATAGCAATGCATGCTATTTAGCATACAATAGTGTGAACGTCCTAGTAACAAGATTCAAGCAGTTTGATAGAACGTCTAAAAAACAAATCAGCATTGCTTGTGCAAATTTAAATTTTTGGACATTATGAGGACGTTTTCCTGGCAAGAAGGATATTAAACATATTTAAATGATTCGTAGAGGTCAATTTCCTTGGAGTATTTGTGAATTTTACAAAGATCAGGACCAGCAAAAAGTTTTGATGATGTGGTAGCCCAATTTTGTGAACAGCAATATTGCTGACCTAGTATGGGGAGCCACAAAGCGACCCAAATACTAGGTCAGCAGACTGCAGACTACCTAGGCCCTAAGTTAAGATTGACTAGGCTAGCTTATTGGAGTGTTCATGTTTGTGTATGATTGTGATCAACCTTTCTTTCTGAGGAATTTACTGTTGACTTTTTGATAGGGTGGGTATGAATGGCATAGGTCCAGACTATTAAAATTGGACAGATGTGTGTTAGTTACTGAACATTGTAAATGAGACACATAACTGCAAGGTTCGTATTAAGGACTAGAGGTCTAGGATAGATTTAACCTGCTCAATCAAAAAATGTAAGGTTTAATGGGAACTGCACAGATGTGTAGGCCATCCCGGATAGGTTGTATCTGATTACTCCAAAGATTTGTACAGCTATCGTATCTCCTTCCATAATTTCTGTGCCACACGAAACTGTGTGCCGATGTAGTAGCTGTCAGATGTGCACTTAAATGATTACCTCAGATTTAACTTAACAAAATTTTATCTGACAAGAAAAATCAAGTTGGTTCTGTGAATCATCTATGTTATCCGTTGAAGTCTGTAGATTTGATAAAAAAGTCCCTAGTTAATTTGGTAAAGAGCAAATTATACTGTTTTCTTGATGTTATCATGTTTGCAATTAGAATTTGTGGTGGTCATTGTCTGATGCATTCTTTGCAATGATGAATGGCCATATTTCAGATATATGTTCTTTTTTTGGAATTAAAAATGAATCCACAGACAGAGTGATATATACTGTTGTACGTGTGCAGATGTAATTTTACCCCAACTGTATTGGACTATATTGTATTGTTCAAATGTATACCGGATGTATCATGGAATTTAAGGATAAATATTATATACTAGCCTGGAGTGTTTTTTGTAATCGCATAATTCCAGGCACATTTTTGGTGTATAGATGTAGCCTGTGTTGTGTATACAGTAAAGGGTAAAGTTCTAATGTTTGGACAATAAACATTGTTTGCTAATTTGAAAGAGCCGTTTTGGATTTGCTGCCTTTTGCATTTATGAAACAGTTCCAAGGATACAAGGATGAGTTTTAAGTTAGCTACTATCAGTTTCCCTTTGTATTTTCTTCTTTGCATCAGGAAACATAATATACCTACAGAAGGAATTCCTGCTACTCTTGAAGCAAGGAAACTCCGTAAATCTTTGCGTTTATCTGAGTAAGGCATCAAAACAGGAGCATCATGAGGGAGTATAAAGTGGTTGTCCTTGGAAGTGGAGGGGTCGGCAAGAGTGCACTGACAGTTCAGTTTGTGTCGGGTAACTTTGTGGAGAAGTACGACCCCACAATTGAGGACTTTTATCGGAAAGCAATAGAGGTGGAAAACACCATGGCTATATTGGAAATTTTGGACACAGCAGGAACAGAACAGTTTGCCTCAATGAGGGATTTATATATAAGAAACGGACAAGGGTTTGTTATAGTTTACAGTGTCACTAGCAAACAGAGCCATCAGGATGTTGTAGTATTACGAGAACAGATCATTAGAGTGAAAGGGACTGAGAATGTCCCAATGGTCCTAGTAGGCAATAAAGCAGATTTAGAGCCAGACAGACAGGTACCCACGAGTGAAGGCATGATACTTGCCAACGAGTGGGAAGTACCTTTTTATGAAACATCGGCCAAGAGGTGTATAAACGTCAATGAGGTCTTTGCAGATTGCGTTGTGGAGATAATGAGACTGCAAGACCCACATAAGCACAAAAAAAGGAAATGCTGCACCGTCATTTAGAAAGGTCCTGTTAAAGAAAGGTAGGTTTGAAATGTTGCATTTTCTATGGGGTTGTTGATTATTCTTTCATCATTTTCCTAAGAGAATAGAGCATTTTCTTTCTTCTGATCTTCCCCTGCTCCCCTCCCCACCTTCTCCCTTTCAGAGCATATTTACTTCAAAAATGTGAAGAACAATGTTTGATCTTCAGCACTAAACCATTGTTGTCTGTTAAACTTCAAAAGAGCATACTGTAACAGTACATTGATCCTTGATTGCCACCCTCCCTGACATACACTGTATTTTTTTGGTAGGATTATGAAAATGAGGACAAAATGGATGATCCCTTTCATCTAGATATTTTTAACGTTACAGTTGTCATATAAGGGGAGGGTGTAATGGAAACAGTAGGGGTTTTACTGGAGAGTTCAGTCTTGGATCTCAAAAATGTACAGTATTGCAATGCATATAACGCAACTGCAACTGTGTGCACTACTGTACATTGCCAGACAGTTTTGTTATGGTGCCTAGCAGCCACAAATGTGAAAGAAACTGATAGCATTAATAGAATGTAACTTAGATTGCAATGCAGTCGGTAACTAATTCAACACACAGTATGTGCTCAAATCTGGAAAAACATGAGTTGAGGCAGTCAGGTTAGGTTAGATGGGAAACCTGTGTAGAGATAAAACATTATTTTGACCTGACATCACATGAGACCAAAGCCCAACCCCTCCTTCCTCCCCTCCTCCTGGCCCATATCATTTTAAAGCCTTAATTATCATCCCTTTAATCAATTTGGCAGAAGTTCAACTCCATAAAGTGAAACAGTTGATGGTTTTGTTTTGTATGTGTTCTATACAAATCCCCTGCATACTCTTGCACTTGATGAGATGGCTGCAGGTAATTTTACTGTTTACTGCACTAACTCACATCACTTCCTCCATTTCCTGTCAAAATATCTCATCTTTGATTATATTTCATGAAACTAAGGAGGTTTCCTTATCAGTGTGTCCACATAGTCTGGCCAGTCTTTATGTCAGCATTATCTTCAATGTGGCCTTGTATTTATGTCCTGCACAGGATACATGTATGCATTGTACAGTTACAGTACAATGAACTATAAGTGTGAACTTCTCACTGATTGGTTGGAGCTACCATGTTCTCTGTGTAATATCCATTTTATGATTGCCTTAAAAAACAGTAATAAGACTCACCTTTAGCCTTGCTTTGTTAACACCTTTAAATAACATATTGACAACATTGCTTAGACAGTAATTGAAACTACCTTTAACACAAGAGGGAGGTAGGGTATAAAGTTACACAAATGAAACAGAGCAACTGTTTATTAAACTTTGGCAATCCCATCAGTTCTTCTGATATGATACTGTGTGTTCTCAACATTGGTTTCAGGGCTCAACAATTGATAAGCTCTTAAAACTACATGGCAAAACCTTTGTTATACCAGGGAGTTTTAACTTGATAAATAGCAACTCCCTGGTTATACCAGAACTGTACAACTGTTGTCTCAAAGGAAGAATGTGGACTGTCAAAAGTCATATGGTTTCACCCAGAAAATGTTTGTTGTCAGTTTAAAAAATAAGACCTTGGCAAATCATGTGTGCATCCTTTGCCATTGTGCCATTCATTGTGTGTCCATTCTCACCATGACATGTGAAAGACTCTGATACACTCTCATAGAAGGTTTTATGGACAAGTTGACCCCTGAGACAACCGGGCAGCTGAATTCACTTCAGTTGGGGCCAAGATGTCCTGGGTACCAAGTTTTCTTGGGCCAACATGCCTCATGGGCCCAACATGGGTAATGAGCAGAGGTGTCTGGGTTGAGTCGTCTGGACTCTGAGAGAAGAATCCAATCAGGATACATGTGTTGCTATTTTTAGGCAATTTGTAATGGTTGTCCAGTATAACCACAAAGTTTCACTAGTGCTGGACAGCAGGTGATGACACCTGGTACTCATGCATAATACCTGTCACTCATGTAAAACTAGCCACATATTCCCAGTACTGTAATCATTTTTAACTGTACAATAACATTTCCTTGTAGAGAGGACAAAATTAATTCCTGTGCCACATTGCATTTAGGGAGCCTGAATAAGGTATTTTTAAAAGCAAAGGGGAGGGGAAAACCTTATCTCCTTCCTGTAGACCCTTCCTCAAGGATGGTTTTAATTTCATCCTGCACAACCGCACTCGGAATCAGATTTGCACTTCTCTGCTGTAGCAATACAGTAAGATATATACAGTATTGAAATTCAAAGACTTAAATACTCAGGCCTTGAGTACTAGATACTTTTTTTTTTTCTTTTTTAACTTGTCTGGCTTTGAAAAGCAACGTACAAGTATCATGAATGATGAAGCTGTTCTCTAATTGGCATCAGTTTCCTTGTTTTTAACTGACTGTAGTTCACTGTGTGCAAGCTTACATTTAACCACATAATTGTAGAATCACAGATGTCAACTTGTTGTACAGTTCAGTATTGCTCGTACAGTGAGATAATAATGAGCTTGAGCCAGGGAATTTAAAACTACCCTGGACAATATAATTACATCATCTTTCGGTTTCAGTGTTTTGGAAAAGTTCAGCTGAATATTGTAGTCAGTTTTCAAAGCTGAAAATAAGCATGGTGGGATTTTTTGTAGTTTGCCAGGACTTCTGTAGCATGCTGACTATACTTCACTTACTGTACCATCTCTCTGATGAATTGTATACTCTCAGCAAGGGTGTTAACTTGTACAGTAAATTACACACCTGTACTGTGCTACAGTAGATAATTTTTGTCTACTGGTCCTTCCATATATGCATGGTTCTGTCATAAGCAGTTATTGAAAGGAGGTACAACTGGGCTTTTTAGTGCAAGAAGTTGTACTGTTGCAAACATGCAGCAGGCCCATAGCAAAAGGGGGGGGGGGGGGGCATGGAGAGCAAAGCCCCCCTGAAAATTTTTGCTCCCCTAGAAAGTTTCAAGTTACCATTGACTTATAGTATATTTTTGCACATCTGTCCCCCCCCCCCCAAATAAATTTTTTACCTCACCTGGAAGCTACTGTATTTTGCCTGATGTGCAAAGCACTGATGTTGAATTTTACAGTAATTAATAAAATTTGAAAAGATGGACTAAATCTGAGACAGGAATGGAAGTCTTCATGAAGTTTAAAAAAAAAAAAATCAATACAATTGAAAAGGTTGTCATTGATACAATAGTAAACCCTGAAGAAGCTCCCAGTTAACTCAAGATTTTCAGGAATTGAGAACTTTTATTAGGTCGGGATGATAAAGAAAAAGTTGATGTGTACTTTTCTTACTTACAGTAGTAAGCAGTAGGATGTTAAGTTTCCAAAATATCCTTATTCTTCAGGAGCTATCACAATGTCATTGTTAGGCAAATGTTGTTAGATCTGATATTAGTAATTGTGCTTATGAACACCTGTCTGTTTTATGGCATGGAATGTCATATGTATGGGACTTTTTGCTCAGTTCCTGCTGGAATAAATATACATAGGTGAGGCTTTGCATGTGTTTTAAAACATGTATTATGCTGTAGGTGGTATTCCCATGAACATACTGTACCATGCACAGTAGTCTTACATGGTTCATTTGGAGAATTTGAGGTGTTATGCTTAATAGTCTGTGAGTGGAAGTACTACCAACTTTACTATGAGTACAGTGGACTTACAAATAGTACAGAAAGTTCTA
Source organism: Holothuria glaberrima (assembly GCA_009936505.3). Lineage (NCBI taxonomy): Eukaryota > Metazoa > Echinodermata > Holothuroidea > Aspidochirotida > Holothuriidae > Holothuria > Holothuria glaberrima. Next base: position 2,837 of record WURT03662580.1, on the reverse strand, counting down.
TTTGAATTAGGTCTGATAATTGTGTAAAAGCCCCATGAAATTCCTCTATTACTAATTACTGTATGTTGTCTGTTGTCACTATGGTGTATAAAGTAATTTGTAAAAAAATGGTTTTAAAATGAACTTCGTTCCAACATTGAGATTGAAGATTTGAGTTATTGCATTTGTGTGTAGTGAAGTACTGCACTGTAGATGTACTGTACCCGGCCTACAATACAATGTTGTACCATGGAAGGACTGCCAAGGTAGTACTTACTGTACTGTACTGTACTGTATTGTACCTTGGTTGCACTTCAATGGTTGTAGAAGAACCCGTGTATGGTTCGCATGCACTTACATACAGAAGTAATATCTCCGAGTTACTGAGTTACAGTACTTACTTCCATGGTTACAGTAAACAACCTTTACTTGGGTAATGCTACTCTGCAGAGCAGAGGTTGCATTCTTAGCTTCACAAGCTACAGAAGGAGTGATGCATTGAGAAGTTAACTGTAAAACTGCAGCCATGCAGGCCTGGTTGGTGGCATTAGTAGAAGTACTGTTGGTTACAAACTATGTAAAACAACTGTAAACTTTTGGTGGGATTTACAATAAAAGATGTCCAAACGTTGTAATCATGATTATCACAAGCTTTTTGATGTTCAGCATGTCTGCTGACAGTATCCTGCTTGGATAGCCTGCACTCTGGACCATTGATTGTACAGTATGTAGGCACAGATCTAGAGGGGGGCTTTTTTGACTCTAGCACTCCCTCTCCCCAACCCCTTTTATCAGCACCACTGGTTTTTAAGACAGTCTCAAGTTGCTGTACAATGCATGTGGTTCTTTTAATTGCCAGATGCTGGGAAATACTATGTTGGTGTCTAAATTTCAAGTTTTCTCCTTGTTACCCCCCCCCTTATTGAGGCTTTGTATGTTGGGAGCTCATAAGTGCCATCTTTGCCCTCATGAAGTTAGCCCCCACAATTGAATGACATGATTGTTTTAAAAGAAATATTTTAGTGTGGGTGGTTCTGCATCTAGTAAATTGAGTACAACATTATGCATCCAGAATCATGATTGCAAGTAGGGCCTAATTAATTTCCTGAACAATTCTGTTACGGTAATTATCATTTAATATACTTCGCACTTGTAGTTCAGTTTCACATTGGCCTACTAGTGGTTTTGTAAACAGTAGTATAGTTTACAATAAAATGACCAATTTAATATATTTGTTTGGATAGTAAATTCCCAAATACAGTACTATAGGTTTAGAATCTTTTTGATAGCATCCTGAAAAAGGAAATTTTTTGTGAGTTTTTTTTTTTTTAATTTCTCAGAGATATAAACATGCTGTTAGCAGGGAAAGTTACATTTGTACACAGAAAACTATGAGCAAAATTACTGCACATTCATTGCTTGGTTCAATTCCAAAATCTTTCACAAAGTGGGACCCAAGCATAAAGGTAAGGAGACTGTGGAGGGAGCTCCTTCCTGGGAAATTCAGGTATATGGAGGGAAATTTTGGCAGTCTATTTTGCTCCTACTTACCTCCCCTATTACTACTATTGGAGGGAAATTTGCATTTTTCATGTAATAAAATGCAGAAGGAATTCTGGAATATTTGATTCCCTTCCAAGGAAATAAACTGGTTACAAACTGACCTGCAAAACCTCATCTAACTAACTAACTAACCTAGGAAATAAACATTTTTTTTTCCATCCCTGCAAGCAGACTAAGAGCGAGTATTGTACTTGACTGTATTTAACACTTTCCACAAAGAAAAATTATATTTCTCTTCTGAATCTAGTACTCTTGTTGCCCGTCATATCTTGTACAATTCAATCCACACTTGAGATTCATAGCGTGGTCATACATATTGTACTGGTTGCAATGTACATCAGAATTTATTAGGTTCAGCAAAGGCATGAAGTACAGTGCATACCAAAGTTTAATAGCGAAGTTGTTGCCAACTTAAATACAAACTGTGTATTTTGTATTGCCACCAGCACATATCCAGTGCTGGTCACTGCTGTGTCTTCCACACAATATGCAGGGCAGTCTGTTTTGTGTTCCCTACATTCACAACATGAATCCCACAGGAACTAAATTGTACAGAATGATACAATTAAGGAGTACTGTTTAACAGTCTAGTTTTATGTTCAAAATGAAGATCTCTACATTTTATTTATACAGTAAGAATTTGAAGCTCATGGTATCATAACATTTTGTTTTGGTAGATTGTGGGTCACTTTCCTTTTTCATTAATTATCAATAGGGCTAGATATATTTTTTTTGGGGGGGGGGGGCAGGAGAGTGTGATGTTGAGCAGTGCACTTGCCCATGTGATTCAATGCTTTCTGTGGACTGTTGGGCAGGGAGAGTTGTGGAACCCTATCTTTGACTGCACGCTGCATGTATTGACAAAACCAAATAATGGAAGATATAGTTTTGTCAGGTATGAGTTGGTTTAGGGATCCAAATGGGGGTGGGACAAGTGTTTAAAGTGATGTACATATTTTTGCACAGATGGGGAAGGGGGAGGTTTTCCACAATGCTGCAGTACTGCTTTCAAGGTTATTGGTGAAAATAAAGTTCTACACATTCAAGGGAGAGGAAATGTTTTGAGGACTATCCAAGGATCTGAAAAAAAAAAAAACAGACATTGGAACACCCTTGTTTCCCAGGGTCACATCAGTACCCCCCTCCGCCGTTAGTGCTTTGTCCCCTGGGACACTTATTGTGGGATTTTTTTTTTTGTTATGGTTATTAAGTGACACTGGGATGAAAGACCATATTGTATCCCATGTGATTGTGCTGTCACTGTTAGTCACATTCTCGTTGATTGTTACGAATAC
>WURT03662569.1:7541-18043 GCA_009936505.3 Holothuria glaberrima | reverse complement strand
GACCAATTTTGAAGAGTCGATGCCTCAGAAATATTTTTTAAAAATATTTTCTTAATTATTATTTAATACAAAATATTAATAATTTTTGCTGCCATTTTGTTCTTGACAGCCATTTTGAATAAATGAGACCCAAAATATTAACTGTTACCACTTCGTGTTCACGGGACTATAAGGTCTCCAAAAAGTATTGGGTTGGATAGTTGTGGGGGGGGGGGTATCCGTGAGGTGTGTCTGGCCCATGGCCTATTAGGTGGCCACTGTCTGGATATGCTCCATGCCGTCCGCCAGTTGGCGAGGCCTGATTCAGGGACTAAAGGATTTTGGGCACAGACTAGAGAGAAATATTTTGAAACTTAGTAGAAATAGTTTACGCATTAATTTGAAATCATTTTGAGAATGAATGTTTATAAAGATAAAAGAAACGAATGTATTTTCCATAGGGAAATTAGGCTTATTGATGCACATAAATTGTTGACGTAAAATTTATACAACTCAGGCATGTATCTAGAAAATTTAACCTTGAAAACTAGGCTGCAGCGGAAGTCATTTTCCAGGCCTCTTTTTGGTACTCAGCCTATGGACTAGTAACATCTGCATTTACTGCTGATAAAAATGCTGCAAACTGAATTGTCTTGATTATCATTTGAAGCCCTCAGAACTCGGCAAATCGCTTATACTGGCATATTTCTTTTCCAAAATTTTCTCCACGAAATCCTTCTCAGCCCTTTGCTATTGGCATATCTGTATGTTCTTATTTGACTTTTTCGCCATGAAATCCTCCCCTGCAACCTATACTGTCTTCAAAAACTGGACACTTATGACATCATTTACAGTAAACGCAGGAGCAAACACCTATCACGATTGTTTGTATATCATTTCAAATGTGTCAAGTGTGTTTCAGGGTGATCACATGTACCCTTATATCGTCAATCATTGAAAATGTTCAGGACCGAGTAAAAGCGGATCAAAATAGGCCTAAAGTTAAACAGTTTTTAAAAATGTGTATTAATTGTAAGTCGTTCTTGATATCGAGAAAAACAGAGAAGTACAACATTCAACAGGACCGGATCCAAAAATTTTAAAAGGGGGGCCACGATGGATATTGTCAACTGTACCGAAAGTGCACGAAGAGCCCGAAGGCTCTAAAAATGTATATCTGACTATATCTTAGTTAAACTGACGGTGCGCTTAACCGGTAGGCCCCTGTAGCGTGCAATAGTCAGACAGTCGCAATTTTCTGGCTACAAAACACCTCCACATGGAATTTCAGTCCACATAGCTTTAATCACTAGGACCAATCTACGTTCTGCAAGAAGCCAGTATGGTGGAAAGCAGACATGTAGTGTGAGTACAAGCGCCCGAGTACGAGTACAAGGCCTCGAGTACGAGTATGAGTACGAGTACAAAGCCATGAGTACGAGTACCTGATTTTCAAACCCTCTGAGTACGAGTCCAAAGCCATGAGAATGAATACTGATACCGCTCCGCGGGGTAGCCTGAACTCTCTAAACTTAGTTTGTCGAGAATTGCAATTTATTAGTCAGGACAAATTGAGGCAACGTCAATTTTGCGATGCCCTAAAACCTAGTCTTGCTCAAGACGTTGTTACTTTCTGCCTATCTTCTATCTTCCGTTCCCACAAAGTGGGGGCGTACGTCAACTGAAATGTATGTCACTCAGAGGTTTTGCGTTAGTTCTCAGTGGACGTAAACGGGCTGCGAGTCAGTTGACATACTCCCTCACTTTGTGCGAACGAAAGATAGAAGATAGGTAGAAAGCGACTATCGTCTTGTTCATGTTCATTGTTCATGATTTTCTGTTTCCGAAAAATTCGTGAAGGGAGGGGATTTTTTTAAAATCATCCGAAACAAACACTTAATTGGTATCAACGGTTTCATATGTCAATAAGGGAACAAAATTGTGAGACTGGGACTGCAATATTTTAAATATTTGGCTTATACAGTTATATTGGGGTCAACACTATCTTTTGAAAAACTGGAGTCTTGATAGCAGCCGGGCAAGCCCACCATTAGGCCAGTGTTAATTCCTGAAAACCATTCCATTCATCCTAGGAATCTAATTGTGCAAACATTACCATACATCGACATCTTAGTTATTGTATTTTCAGGATGATCTCATAAGCTTTGAAGGAAAGCACACGGTAGTGTTTTTCAGAAAATTCTGCGTCAATCTTCAATCACGCCACGACGTTCCAACGTTTTCTTTGATAAGTCGACCACTTCTGAGACTTCAGAGCCGTATATTTGACCACTTTCTGGAACAGCGCCGTCTTGTAAAAGATAATCGTAGCTCTCTCAAACTTATCGTGTTTCTTGTCATGCATTGTAATTGCTATTCGTGGCATAAGACAGTTATCTCCTTTTTAAATTTTGGATATAAAACACGTTTAGACGCAAATTCCTGGCATCTGCCAATATAAAAGAACTCAACAAACATTATTTTTTTTATGAAATATTTTATTTTTATCAGCGTGATCATTGTGATATTGGTAAACTCATCATTCTCGATTCGTAAATTGACCGAGACGGAACATATGAGGTTCTCTTCCAGAATTTTATGCTGGAAATTGAAACACTGTTATATGGAATTTCCTGGCATATGCGAATCAAGACAGACGTGCCCAAAGGAGCATTTTATGGCAATGTAAATTATTATACAGTTTCAGGAATCTGCTTTGCAATTTCTGAACAAGGTGCCCAGTAATTATGATCACTTACCTGTCAAAATGAACAAGATAGGAAACACGACAATTGTGTGCCCATCAGATCGGATTCCAGTACTTTTGTCATTCCTACTACAATCCCCCAACATTTCCTCTTTCCCCTTACTTATAACACCCCAAGGTATTGTACCCTGTTTAGACCAAAAAGCTGATCTAAGTTTAGTGGCGGTTACCAGCGTTCAGATATTCTGGGGCTAAAATACCCCATAGATCGCCGGAAATAATCCTTTTCATTTATCCATAGTGACCACAGTTTGGAAATTTTGTTAACTGGGCCTCCAAAACATCACGATTACAAATGATTATAATGGTTACAATGTCAATAACATCGAACATTTAAGTACTTTTAAAAGCTGGAAAGGAGCCATGGGTAGGTTTGAGTCCATCGGGGGGCACTATAGCTCCCTCAACTATATGTAAGCGCCACTACTGTGCATTGTCATTTTCTACGAGATAAAATAAGTGAGTGGCCACTTTACCTTTACAAATTAAGGTGTAAGTTGATGGAGGATTCATTGGGGGATGCTACCTCAAGAGTAATAGATAAAGAAACATTGTAATACAAACGTGCATTCTTATGCTGTGTGACCACTCTGCACCTTGGAAAATAGGTTACATGCAGCAGGCAGCTGCCACTTGTCCAAGTGGCGGCTCCCTGGTTACATTCTGACAGTTCTTCGCAATTTGACAAGTGGCTGGGCTACACATTAAACTAATTTATCGCCGATTACACAACCGCCAACCCTTGGATTCCCGACGATAGTGACCACGTGTTCAAATCCATCGGGCACTTTTTCTGCTACATAATAGTTACCGACGCTTCGATAGAAAAATCGCCGTGAATTACGTTTCTTAATCAGCGATTCTCCAATGAAGAACGCCTCCGAGAAGCGACTCTGCACTTCAGGGGCGATAAACGCTAAGGGACTGCAGGTGGCTATTTTTATAAAGATAAGAAACTCAGTTTAAACCAGGGATGAAAAGATGCTTAATGATATCCTGTAAGCTTTCACATAAGTATTTAATAATTGGAGATAAAATGAAATGGCAATTCATGTTATATTCCCTCCAAATGTCTACTTCAAAGTTTGTACAGTGATTTAAATTATTTAACGGCCGGATACCAGGATATCTGGAAGACGATCCCCGTGCCCTCGAATGTAAACATTGATGCTCTCCTACAGTCTTAAATCGCAAATTGGTCATATATTGCATAATAACACGCACTTTAGTTAAATTGTTTCTGGATGAACTTATTTTGATCGCCATACGTCAGAACATTATGTTTAATTGCAAAACTTGGGAGGACCCTCCGAACCCATTAGGACTTTACATCTACGGCGCCCTTTTGTTCTGGTTTTGCGTAATCGCCATCACAAAGCGAGATCCTTACCTCGTTACTTGTCCGCTCTAAAATCACTAGATATATCAATTACTTGCACTCTCTATCTGTGTCGTCACTCATTTCCATCCATAGTTTATAAACTGGAGATAGACTTGCTTGCCTAATGCCTGGTTGATGGTCTTAAAATGGTTGACAACCACTGCTTTAGCCCTTTTCATGCTACGATTTGGCTAGTCCGACGTCGTCGACGAATATAACGAAATGACTTATGTAGGTAAGACTGCAAATAGTCGAAAGGTACAGGAATGTCTGGCATTCTACACCCATAACAGATTTACTTTAAAAGGGAGTTGATATGAACCAACATTTTCTCCGGATGCTTGCATATATGTTCGAATGGGTTGCTAGAGAGAATAACACCACCTACGGTATCATCCAGGATAATAAAATTTGTCATCCAGAGATCTCACCAGCAGAAAGAGTTACCGTGATATAAAATTCCTCGTTACAGGTTAGCAGGGTGTAGCCTGCAAGGTTACTCTATTCTCTCAGTTTTTGTGTTGTAAACAGCCAGCACGGAAAAGGATATTGTGTGTGGGTCTTAGTCTATACACTCTAGAACTGTTGGGCACGTATGCCCGAGAGGTGTTGGGTAAAACATTTGCCCAAGTTGGTCAAAAAGTAAGCAAACTTTACCCAACGTAGGCATTTTTTGACCAACCTCGGCATTTTCTTTACCCAAGACTTTGTCAGGTGGCATACGTGCCCAACAGTTTTTAAAGTGTATGCTTTTTGGGTAGGGCAGTAAATCTCTATTTGAAATTAGTGCAAAAATGCCAGAAGAGATTCAAAGGCATCGTATCGGCAGTGGGGTGCTATACTCCCTCTTCAGGGTAGTTTACAAAGTCCCGCCTTATGGCTCCTGGTGGGGTCCAGAATTAGCGTCCTGGTGGTTAATTGGAAGTAGAAACCTTCGGAAGCCACGGGGTACCTATAAAATTATGGGTGTTACAACAAAGTACTGAGCCATCTTAAAACAGCACTGTTTTAGTTATAGTTACGGAGCGTAATGAGCGCGGACCTGCTCACATCACATTTCAAATCAAGTATACCTAGATCACCCTCCTCTTGCAATTTTTTATTATTATTATTATTAGCATACTTTTTGATGGCAACGATGTTTTGCCCCATATTTTGGTTTGGTTGCGCCCCTGATTTTTGGCATGCTCTGAGGGGTAGGAGTGCTTCTACCAAGTACCACCTTGGAGTGCTACTGCATTGCAGACGATTTTGTTGAGTTATGGAATACGGCTACATATAGCAAGTCGCCAACTCGAATGCGACTACAAATCCATCTGATTAGCTGTGCAGATTCAATTTTTGAATCTGCTACAACTCGTCGGCGACAGGTAAAAACTCGTCTACGACAAGTTAGTAACTAGTTTTGAAGCAGGTCACTCATGCAACTAATCAATCTTGGATCGGGAACTTCACATCCCCGACCGTCGTGAGTCGGTTGTTTTGCAGACTAGCGACGAATCTTTTGCATATGTAGCCCCAGCACTACAATCTGGGTAATTAGGTCTCGCAAATGTTGCAGTGCACCTTTGGGTTAATCTTTTGGGGAATAGAGGATGGAGATAGGAAATCCTCTCTTTGGATCTGCGTCTATTGAGGGAGGCTTTAAATTAAGACTATTGGGTCATCCTGCTTGTTCGATTACAGAGAAACGATGTGTTACGTTGAACTATTATCTAAAGGTGCGGCTACACATACAACCGATCCGTCGCGATTCGACAAGTCGCTGGGCTACACATCGAACTAATTTATCGCCGATTTCTAAATCGCCAACCCTTGGATTCCCGAAGAGAGCGGCCACACATACAACCATATCGGGCACTTTTCCTGCTACATATAGTTGCCGACGCATTAGGAGAAACATCATCAAGACGAATTCCGTTTCTTTATACCAGGATCGGAGGCGACTGTGCACCTTGGGGCGGTAGACGCTTAGGGCTGCAGAGGGCGTTTGATAAAGATAAGTAATCCGACTTAACCATTGATTAAAAGATACTAAATAGTATCCTCTGTGCTCTCTCACACCAGTGCTTAAAATGGAGACAAAATGGAGTGGTAATCCATGTTACATTCCGTCCGTGCTGTAAATTATTTTAATAGCCAGATACCAGGAAATGCCTGACAGCTGATTCCTTTGACCTCGACTTCCTAGAGTCTAATGCCACAAAGTGGCCATAATGCGCAATAACACGCCCTTCTTTGATCTTTGTATGTCAGAACATTAGGCTACATGTTCATCATATTTTTTGTTGCAAAATTTGCCGGAGAGGACCCTCCGGCCCCCAGTCTTAACACCTTTGGAGACCGTTGGCTCCTTGCTTCGCCATCCGAGGGAACACCTCAATCCCCTCATCGTCTTTGTCTTTACTTAAAGCAGAGGTCTGTAAACTAGGGGTCGCGACCCTTTGAGTGTCGCGAAAATATTTGGGAGGGTCCCCAAAAGGATTCGGGAGAGAAAAAACTTATTGCCGATTTTCTCATTAAAATAAGCAATGGGAGTGATTCTAATCAAAGAGCCAGTGATCTGACACATGTTGCAAGTACTTCAAACGCAGTGGCGTACACAGGGGCCCACTTGGCCATGCACCCTCACAGATGCCAATTTTGTTTCATTTAGCTCCTGAAAATACGTAAATTTTGTCACAAACAAGGTAGCAAACGTGGCACCAGACTGTAAGGACACCTAATTTTTCAAAAATTTTCAAAGGGGAGGCGACAACTAGTCCCCTTAAACCCCTCTTCCAGGCCGTCGATCACACAATAAACTACATGCCCCCTCCCTTGAGAGAAATCCTGGGTACGCCACTGTTCACACGAGGCTAATCAGTCAGATGTTACGTCCCCAGCAACCGCGCGTGCCATTATAATAGACTGAATTTGAGGTATTAATAAAAGTCTATTTAGATCACCTCAATGTTGCAAGTTTTCCTAGTATAATTAGGGGCAATGATGTTTTGCCCGATACTTTGGTTGGGGAGCAAGGCCCCTTGTGCCGTGCTATTGACGCCCCTGATTCTAGGTCTACACAAAGGGGATAGGAGTGTTTCTATCAGGTGCCAGCTTGTGCTACTGTATTGCCGACGATTTAGTTGAGTTGTTGAACACGGCTACATATGGCGAGTCGGCAACTCAAATGCGGCTACATATCCAACCGATTGGTGTACAGATTCGATTTTTGAATCTGCTACAACACGTCGGTGACAGATAAAAACTCGTCTGTGATAAGTCAGTAACTAGTTTTGGGGTATGTCACACATGTAACTAATCGATCTTGCATCGTGAACATCACATTCCGGACGGTCGTGAGTCGGCTGTTTGCAGACTTACGACGAATTAGTTGCATGTGTAGCCGCATCTTAATAAGAACATGGCCGTACGCAGAAATTTTCAGGAGGGGCTACAGGCCAAGGAGAGCGCAACCATCAGTTGGCGTTAAGTGTAGCGAGAATTAGAATGCCCAAAGGTTTAGTGGTTCCTTGCTGAAAGGGAATGATTTGTTGCCCTGACTCGGCTCATTCCTCAGATTTACACTTCTTGACTTTTTTCATTTTAACGATATTTTCATATCTTGACCTCTGCTGACTTCAAATGACCTTTGAAAACCATCAAAAAGTGGAAAAGAAAAAAAATGAAAAACATATCCTGGGAGGAAATCGTACCCGGGACCGTCTGCGTGAGAAACCAAACTCTAATCCACTATGCCATCAAAACTTCGTTAAGCATATATTTTTTCTAATCATTCTATAATCACATCATCCTTTACACGTGTTAATAATAAGGTAATTCAAATAAGAATTAGTATTGTAATAGTTATGCTTGTGAAAAAAGTAAAGGTTTTTTTTTTCTCTTCAATCTTATCTTTGGAATATTACAACTTGAAATTCAACCTTCCGAACTTTTCGTTTGTATTTAAACCCCGCACACAATTTGGAGGTACCGCGCAATGTTTATTTAGTTTACGAGGTTTTCGTAGTTTCACCTCTGATAACCTTCGACCTCCAACAAAACTGAATGGTTCTCTCTCTCTCCCTCTCCCTCTCCCTCTCCCTCTCCCTCTCCCCGACCATGGGAAATCATTCCCTTTTTAAAGAATTTTGCCTCCCAGTCCAATGTTCGAGTCCGCAAAATTGCCCATTACACCTAAAAAAAGTTAAACAAAGGAAGCCATACTAAAAATAAGGCTTACTACAAAAGGCAGGCAAAGATCTACACAAGGCGGCGCAGTTCAAAGCAAGATTTTTGCCCAAACAAGAGAAAAGTGAATAAGTGTGTCACTCTGAACCCATCTGGCAGTACTCCTTCGAGTCAAAGCCATTACAATTTGCCTGAATCTAAAAGAACATAACACTTCTGCCCAAATATAAAAACACATAAAATTCTGCCCAAATGTAAGAGTACATAAGAAATTCTTGACCACCGTGGTATCTGACATTCCAGATCGTCCTAGATGCCACGCGCACAACCCATTAAAATTTGACCAGATATTGTGTAAAGATAGGAAGCATCTGTCATCAGAGGGCCCATTACATTTTGCCAATATCTGGTAAAACATAAGATGATTCACCCCCAGGACAGGTCATTAGTTTTTGTCCTCAGAGATGCCATTAAACTTGACACCACGCCGGCACTGACAAAACGTAACACGTCACGAGCCTACATACCCGCTAGGTTCCTGTCATGACCTACTTTTCAAACGGTGTCTGTTAGTGTTATAAACAAAGATCGCTATTCTATTAGTTAAGTAAAGTATCAGAAGAAGAGGGCGGCTCAAAGGCAAATTTTTCACAACTAATTAACCCTGTTGCGGAATACAACAATAAATACCGAATACGAAAAAGATCCATTATCCCTTTCTTGAAATATTGTGTTCTTCAAGGTTTTCAGTTTTTGAACTCTGATGACCTCAAATGACCTTCGACCTCCACTGAAAACAATAGGCCTCTTTCTTTCAATAGTATAAAGTTATATTCCAAGTATGAAGATTGTCCACCCATTGCTATCTTTAGATATCGTGTTTACAGTTTTTAAGAATTTCGTATTTTCAATCCGGTGACTTCAGATAACCTTTGCACTTTAGCAAAATCAATAGAGTTTATCTTTTGACTATAACGCATCTAAAACATAACATGCCAAGTATGTAAAAAATACCTGCTTCCTACCTAGAGATATAGTGTTATATGTTCTCTAAAATTCAAAACGCATGCATTCTTTGATACGGCAAGTTACTCATAATATGCAAGTTGTTAATAGGTTTATTTGTTTTGTGTGTAAATAGGTTATATTCTGGCATGGATCATCTCGGAACGATTTGCCTTCTTACAAACAAAAATACTTTTTAACCGGTATGCATCATACGCACTGAATACTATAAGTAGCTTAAAGAGAACACAGTCTCACTAAATACAAGTATTAAATACTTGTTCACTTTTCATCCATCCTCACTTAGCCTATTCATCACTCTAATTTTGCTTGAAGAACCTACGTAGATAAAAATCATATTAAAATTCACAGGGAATTAGTTTTTCAAGGATGCTTAAATTAAACACGGTTTCAAGTTTGTTTTAATCTGCTCGACTCACATACATGCTTAGTAGGTTGCGTGTCATGCACGCTTCAGTCGGGCTCCTCTGCGCAGTAAGTTTCGATTTATTTGACGCGGAATAACACAGCAGGGACAACAAACGAAGGAGTTAAATTCTTTCACGCACCAATTACAGAACTAAAACATAAACCCATCTTTCGCTGACAACACCTGTCTGCAACATAGGTTGTGAAATAATGCTAGACATCTTTGCAAGGAAACACACTCACGTGGCGAGATGCCCGAGAAGCGGATACGGCGCCGTCGCGACCACGATTCACGCACCGCCGACGGTGCGAAAGAAATAAATGCTAGTAACTTGTGTCACTTCTGATTAAAACTGTTGCTATTATGTGTCTCTGGTTTTCATACTTCAGTATCCCAAAACAGGGAAGTTGACATTATTCGTGAGATAAACACCTTGATATTTTGGGTTATATCTTGGGGTAAAATGGAAAAGGGTAAGAAAGGTACATAGATCTAGTGAATGACACAATGAAATGAAGAGCAACGCATATGAACATTATATTCATCACTAATAGATGATACGAGACGGATGTTATACTGTATTACAACAAGGTCATAGTAATTTTGCCACTATGGTGATTACACCGATGGCTAGGATGAAACGACGACGGAGAACTGAGTCGATGACAGGGGTAGTCGAGACAACAATAACGATGTCGTGGCAATGGCAATTAATGAACGACGTTGAAGAGGGACAGCAAAGATGCTATGACGGTAATGAAGGTTAA